>CATIWF010015864.1:0-21088 GCA_949630135.1 Balakata baccata | reverse complement strand
CATTCTTTCATTATATTAGTATTCATTTGCATATGAATTGATATAGATCTTAAACTGATTAATAAAAGTCCATGATATGAAACATAGCATGAAGGAAATCATGATGGGATCATGATAATGAGATTCCTACCATGTGTAATTATGTTAGTATCTAAATTATCCCTAGTCATAGGATCAACAAGATGATCAACAAGATGGGACATTGTTGATCTGGATAGACTAGCACATGTTATACTCCTTGATTGGATCAAGCAGTAGATCTCATAAGCTATGAGTATAAGATGTTCAAAGTTAACATGTGGATGCTTGATAAGAGTAGTCAAATACACTGGATGACTTGCTATGAGACAATCATATGGATTATCTATTCAAATATCAATGATAGTCTCATCATAGAAATGGTGCATGTATCCTTAGACTTGAGGTACTCAAGGATATCTTGGATACTGATTATGTGTTTTGACTCCATTCCTTGTTGCCTCATAGAGGTCACTCATAGGGTAGTGATTAGGTACAGCTTGAGGTATTCGAAGGTAATTGGGTAGCCATTAGAGGATTCACTGCTCCTGATAGAGGGAGAGTATACCCACGGCCTCTTTTCGAGATCATTACTCAGGAATCTCTGGCCATAGTGGAAATGTCTTGAAGATGGTCTTCAATGACATGTCTAATAGAGTAATGAGTCCCAAGGATAAGATCTAACATCACTTGGGCTAGATGTGACATAGTCAGTCTAGTGGGAGCTGACACAGTCTATGCTCTGAACCGAGTGGGGCATAGGATGGTGAAAGGACGAATTACATATATTGTTGTCTATGGAAAGGTTTGTAGTCAAATTACTGACTTTCCGGTCAATTGGGGGTCATGATGTATTGCTAGACTTGCTTGAATTAATTGTTAATTCAGGTGGCCAATATAACCGGGAACCTAATGGGTCACACGCATTGGGGGTGTGAAGAATGAGTAAAATGGTCTTGGATACGATCCCAAAATATGAGAGAATTATTTAGGGTCGGATTGTGATGGGATCACAAGAAAAAAAAACGGAAAAATTGCTCGGAGGTGTCGCGGGCCCGTAGCTGGCCACTAGCCTGCCACGGGTGCCTACACGCTGGGCAAGCCTAGCGCGCAGGTGCTGGCAAATTTGGCCTAAATTTAGCCAATTTGACCAAAAATGCCAAATTGGCCCCTAAACCTATTTTGGTAATTTTTCCAACCCTAGTGTGTTTAGGAACACCTATAAATAGTATTTTTCACTAGAAAAACTGATGAGCCACCATAAAAAATTAATAGTTAGTTTTCTTAGAATTTCTCTCAAAGAACATACACAATGCTAGCATATTATGTTTGTTCAATCCATTACCCTTGTGGTTTCTTTCTTCAATTTCTGCATGGATTATCATTAGAGACAATCAAAGATTGGATTGTTATGGTTTGCTAAAACCCAACAAGAAGAAAATTTGAAGAATTGGTTCAAGAAATTAAAGGTATAATTTCTAACTATGATTTTGATTTATTTAGTTTTAACGGCACAAGTAGAATCCTTTGATTCGGGTTTTGAAAATTTTATTTCCGCTGCATTGTATGAATATGATTCATCCTCAAAATCCACCATGCTCATGACACTTAGAGTATATAATACATCGAGCCTAGTACATAACATAACATAGATGACCCTATAGCCGAAGCATATGGAATCCTACTCATGCAAGCCCATTCGTCTTGTGTCTTTGGACACAAACTTTAAGAGGGCAATTCCATGACTCATTGGAATGTTACCTCTTTTCGACTATTCCATGTCAAATCTATTTAACATCTTATCTATGTATGTAGATTGTGATAGACCAAGCAACCACTTAGACCTATTTCTATAGATCTTTATCCCCAAAATATAGGTTGCTTCTCTAAGGTCTTTCATGGAGAATTTCTTTGATAGCCAAATTTTGACTAATTGAAGCATTGTTTCCTATAAGCAATATGTCATCCATATATAGCACTAAGAAAACGATTACACTCCTAGCCTTATTGTAAACATAAGGTTCCTTATTTTGCAAGAAACGAAATTCCTTGATTTTCTCATCAAAACGGATGTTCAACTCTTGGATGTTTGCTTAAATCCATAAGTGGATCTCTGAAGCTTGCATACCTTCTCACTATCCTTAGATGTGAAGCCTTCAGGTCGTATCATATACACCTCTTCAGTTAGATTTCCATTAAGGAAAGTTGATTTCAGATCCATTTGCCATATCTCATAATCATAATGAGTAACAATAGCTAGGATTGTCCTTATGGATTTGAGCATAGGTACTGGAGAAAAGGTTTTGTCATATTCAATTTCTTGTCTCTAACGATATCCTTTTGCTACAAGCCTAGCCTTGTAGGTAACTACATTACCCTCCATATCAGTCTTCTTGAATTCCCATTTGTACCCAATAGGTTTTATACCTTCAGGTGGGTCAGCCAAGGTCCACACTTGGTTTTCATACAAGGAGTCCATCTTTGATTGCATGGCCTTTAGCCATTTGTCAGAGTCTGAACTTCTTAGGACTACTTCATAAGTTGTAGGTTCATCATTTTCTATGAGTAGTACATCATTCTCATCATTTATGAGAAATCCATATCTCACAAGGACTAATCGTATCCTACTAGACCTACGAAGTGGTTGTGGTTCAAAAGCTATTACTGTCTCTTCATTTTCTTGAGTAATAGGGTTTAGCCAGTTGATCAGCATCTGTTTGAGCATCTAGAACTTCTCCAAGTTCTATCTTGCTCCCACTATCTTCTTTTAAGAGAAACTTTTTCTCTAAGAAGGTAGCATGCATTGAAACAAACACCTTTTGTTCCAAAGGGTGTATCCATATAATTCTTTTGGATATCCCATAAACAAACATCGGTTAGACTTAGCATCTAGCATGTCTGACGTTGTCTGCTTCACATAAGCAGGACAAACCAAACTTTCATGTACGAAAGTATATACTTTTTCTTATTTCATATCCTATATGGGGTGGTGTTAACTGACTCTAATGACTTAGGTAGATCAGCAAAGCTCGTCATGGACCTTACCATGTCTAACAAGGTTCGATTCCTCCTTTCTGCTACACCATTGTGTTGTGGTGTATAGGGATAATATGCCATTATCCCTAAGATAACCTAGAAACTCTTGGCTTAAGTATTCCCCATCTCGATCTGATCTAAGTGTCTTAATACTTCTACCCAGTTGTTTCTCTACTTCATATTTGAATTCTCTGAACTTTTTAAAAGCCTCATATTTGTATCTCATAAGATACACATACCCATATCGTGAAAAGTCATCAATAAAGGTAATGAAGTGGACATAACCACCTTGAGTGTGTATGGACATTGGGCCACATACATTTGAATGTACAAGATCCAATAGCCTATAAGCACGCTCACCCTTTCCTCCAAAAGGTGTCTCAATCATCTTGCCTAATAAACAAGACTCATATGTGTCATATGATTCAAAATCAAATGACCCCAAGTCATCATTCTTGTGTAACTTAGCCATGTGTTTCTCACTTATATGGCCTAGGCGACAGTGCCATAAATAAGATGGTTTGAGATTATCTAATTTTTGTCTTTTGTTACTATTGATATTAAGAATAGAACTAGACACATCAAGTATGTATATTCCATTACATAGAGTGCTACTACCATGAATAACATCATTCAACATAATAGTGCAACAATTGCTATTAATTGTAAAATGAAAACCCTTTCTATTTAAACAAGAAACATAAATAATGTTTTTAATAAGTACTAGAACAAGATAGCAATTCTCTAATTCTATTACAAGCCCACTTTTGAGCATCAAAACATAAGTGCCTACAGCCAAAGCAGCAACTTTTACTCCATTTTCTACACACAGGTCTGACACTCCTTTTCTGAGCTATCTACTGTTCTTTAGGCCTTACATGTCACGACATATGTGTGAGACACAACTGGTATCCAATACCCAATGGTTAGTATTAGAGACAGTATTAATTTCAATAATATAAATGCATGAAGTTGAAAGGGCATGAGATGCCTTCTTCAAGGACTCCAAGTGAGCCTTACAATTCCTCTTCCAATGGCTATCCTTGTCATAATGGAAGCAAGTGCCTTTAGGGGCATTGTCCTTGGCCTTCTTCTTCTTGATGTCGCCATTTGCCTTTGAGGACTTCTTCTTCTTAGAAGCATTAGAAGAATCCACCAGCATCATAGCCTTTTGTTCCTTCTTAACAGAAGGCTCAGTTGTCTTGAGAAGATTTATCAACTCAGGGATAGATGATGAAATCTTATTCATTTGATAATTCAACACGAAGTGTGCATAACTGTCAAGCAAACTTTAGAGAATTAAGTCTATAATTCATGATCCATCACGAATCCCAAAGTGGCCAATCTCTCTATATAGCCATTCATCTTCAATGCATGTTGCACTGGAGATGACTCCTCAACCATCTTAGAGTGGAAGAGCAATTTTGATATCTCATATCGCTCGGTATGATCTTGCTCATCAAATAGCTCTCTAAGTTGGTAGACTATGGCATTAGCATACATAGCCTCATGCTGCTTTTGAAGCTCAAGTGACATTAAAGCTAGCATAATATAACCTGCTAGCTCACTATCATCTAAGTGCTTATTGTATGTCAACTATTCATCAATAGTTGCATCAACAGTAGGTGGGGAGAGAAGCATTTCATCCAAGACATAGGCTATCTTTTGGGCCTTGAGAAAAATTCCTAAGTTCCTTAGCCAGTCAAGGAAATTAGGGCCAGTCAATTTATTGGAATCGAGAATTGAGCGGAGATTCACATTAGATGACACGATTCTAATAGCCTAGATGTAAAGAAGATCATGTTAAAGATATGTACATGAATGTATGATATTAGGTCTTTCCATATTAGCATTATGGCTCCCACTATTTTATTGTGAATCCATAGTCCTCATTATGAATTTGAGAGAACTCATTTGAAGTTCTCCTAGTGGATTGGTATCCAATCTAATTAAAGATAACCTTGGGGCAACCCAACATGCCAACTTTGGTCTAATGGTAGATATCTCATATTAGTGAAATCTTTATATGTAACAACCGAATCCTACACTATCAACTTATTCATGTGTGCATAGATCATTGGGTTATTAACTCTTGATACATGTATATCATATGTACATTTATCCAACATCACC
The DNA here is from genome assembly GCA_949630135.1 of Balakata baccata. Lineage (NCBI taxonomy): Eukaryota > Viridiplantae > Streptophyta > Magnoliopsida > Malpighiales > Euphorbiaceae > Balakata > Balakata baccata. The sequence goes on along the minus strand of CATIWF010015864.1, from coordinate 15,901 downwards.
TCCAATTTACATTGACCATGAGACAACCCCACAAATCAATAAATCGGTCAAGTCCAACCCATTAATCCTGAAATCATATTTGCATAGTTTGAATATATTTTTTTAAAGTGAGCTTGGGACAACCCAACTACTAAAAGGACTCTTGTTCTTGCCATATTCATGGAAGGTGTTAGTCTTAATTTTATTTAATGAGGGATTTGCTTATTAAAGTCTCATCATGTTATATGCATGCATTATATATCATTCATCACAATATAAGGTAGCTACTATAACTATATGGTCATGATTATAGACATTTTCTAACACCAATCCTTAGAGCCAAGAAAAGATTGGTTAGGTCAAGCCTAAGTAGAATGCATCATATTACAATATAGATTAAAACAATTTCCTACCCTATCTCTTCTTGTATTGACTGCCACCTCCATTGGCTTCTTGCTCCTTGCACTTCAATGCTAATTTATTCATATATAATTTAATTATATAATTCTTAATAGAAAACCTCAAGTTACATTTGAGGGGAGTAAGATGAGAAGAGAAATACAATAGAAGAATAGAGAAGGTAGGGACACACATGCCCTATTTACCAAATAAAAAATTAATCTTATGCATAAACAATCACATTGGTCTAGTCCATAATCAAGCCATCATGCCAAGCCATACACCCTTAACATGCATTCTCTAATGCAAAATAAACGTAAATATGAAAATAACATTTTGGAGTCCCTTGTATGCATGTTTTCAACAATTGAACCCTAATGGTGGATTATTTGGCAATAATTGTGAAAATTTATGTATATTCATTATTTAATCACAATAAATAATCATACATATATTTAGAAACACTTTCAAAATTATAATTATACCGCATGTAATTTCCTAATTAAATTAAATATGTCTAGTAGCTAATTAAGATTGTAATTATCTCAATTAATTTTTAATTAGATGCTCAAAAGGATTCTACAATCCAAATTCCAATTGCATACAACAATCCTAGTCATACTAGGACGACACTAACTGCACTTTCCAACTCTAAGTAAAATTAATTACGAATTTTCTTCCCAAATTTCCAGGTCTTTATATCTTCAAATTTAACACCTTATGATCAGTTTAAAATAACCAAATTAATTTATTGGACATTCCAAATCATTATTAGTCAAATTTTCAAAACCGAACATAAAGTTGTCAATTTGAATCATCTATGACCTAGAAATTTTTTGATGACTAAAAAATGGACCAAATTAATTTTGCATGCTTTGGACATCTAAGTGACACCATAAAAAAACTCATAAACATTAATTAGAGGTGCTGGACATGAAATTAAGTCAAGAAAATCAAGCAAACACCAAACAATCCTATCATGCATGCTAGCCGCTCAACCCTACTTAGGGTTTTGTTTGCCAATTGATCAAAAAGTGTATCAAATAAGGACCCATCCAGAAATTAAAACACATCCTAAATATGTTCTAGACATGTTTAAATAATCAAATTATCAAACAAAAACAATCAGCCCTTTGAAACACCAAATTCAGCTGCACTAGGTTTGTTAAACCCTAATTTTTCAACAATTTTGGCATAATTACGATTGTCATATTTAAATTAGATTTAAATCATTCAAATTTCATTATAAACATTTAATATCATCATATTAATATTTTTTCAAAAGAAGAAGAAGTCCACAAAGAATAAGGGTGGCGTTAAGAAGAAGAAGGCCAAAGAGACTACCCGCTAAAGGGACTTACTTCTATTGTGGCAAGGATGACCATTGGAGGAGGAACTGTAAGGCTTACTTATAGTCCTTGAAGAAGAAAGCTTAGGATGCACCTTTTGCTTTAGGTTTTTATGTTATTGACATTAATAAGGTTTCTAATAATAGTACTTAGGTATTAGATATCAGTTGTGGCTCACACATAAGTAATGATATACAAGGCCTAAGGAACAATAAATTGCTCAAAAAGGGTGAGTCAGACCTGTGCCTTGGAAATGGATCAAAAGTTATTGCTTTAGCCGTAGAGACTTATGTTTTGATGCTCCCTAGTGAGCTTGTAATAGAACTAGATAATTGTTTTTATGTTTTACTTTTAACTAAGAATATTATTTCGGTTTTTTTTTTAAATAAGAGTGGATTTCATTTAACTATTAATAGCAATGGTTGTTCTATTTTGTTAAATAATATTTTTTTATAGAACTGGCAATCTATGTAATAGGATTTACATACTTGACATGTTGGGTTTTGAACATGTATCTCATATAGAAAAACACAGTGGAAAAATAAAATTTCAAAACTTGAATCAAAGGATACAACTTGCGACATCAATAGTAATTAACTAAACATAGTTTGAAGATTTTACCTTTAATTTTTCCTGTATTTGTTCCTCCTCTTCTTATCGGATTATCGCAAACCACAACAATTTAATCTAGGATCACCTCTTATGATGATCTGTACAAAGATGGAAAATGAAAACCTCAAAGGAAAATGGCTTGAACAATTAACTTGTGCTAGCAAAATAATTGTTCTTGAGAGAAAAGTGTATTGAGAACTAACCCTTAGTTCTTTATGGTGGCTTAGTCAATTTTCTGATGTAAATTGGCTTTTATAGGTGTTTCCAAAGACACCCTAGGGTTGGAGTCCAACTCTCACCTAATGACCAATTTAAAAATCGAAAGTCCCCAAGGAGCAGCCCACTTGCAGGCCTGTGCATGCGTCGACCCTTGACTTTTCAAACGATTTTTCCCTAAAAATTTTTCCGCAATCTCGACACGATCCGACCCCAAATCATTCTCTCATATTTTTTGATCCTATCCAAAACCATTTTATTCCTTCCTTACACCTTCAAAGTGTGTGACCCATTAGGTTTCCAATTATATTGGCCACCTGTGTCAACACTTGATCTCGAGCAAGTCAAGAGCGGTATCTAGCAACACATTATGACCCTCAATTGACTGGAAAGTCAGTGGTTTGACTATGAACCTTTCCATAAACAATATTCGTGCAATTCGTCCTTTAACCATTTTATACCCCACTCATTTCAGATCATGGACTCTGTGTTAGCTCGTACTGGACTGACAACGTCACACTTAGCCCAAGTGATATTAGATCCTGTCATTGAGACTCATTACTCTATTAAACATGTCATTGAAGACCATCTTCCTAACATTTCTGTAATAGAAGTGCTATAAAGGCAATCACTTTTAGTACTACATGTACACATATCATTTATATGAATAAAGGCATCTTACATTATATTTATGTTCATTTACATGAATTGATTAGATCTTAAATAAGTTAATAAAGTCCTAGATACAAAACATAGCATGAAGGAAATCATGATGAGATCATGATGTGAGGTTCCTATCATATTTAATTATGTTTGTATCTAAACCATCCCTAACCCTAGGATAAATGAGATGGGACATTATTGATCCAGACAGGCTAGCACATGTTATACTCCTTGATTGGATCAAGCAGTAGTTCTCATAAGCTGTAAGCATTAGATGTTTAGAGTTAACATGTGGATGCTTGCTAGAGCAGTCAAGGACATTGGAGACCTGCTATGAGATTATCATATGAGTATTCTACACATGTCAATGATAATCTCATCATAGGAATGGTGCGTATATCCTTCAACTTGAGGTGCTCAAGATTTTCTTGGATACTGATCATGTGCCAAAAATCCATTCCTTGTAACCTCTAGGAGAGGTCACTCATAGGGTGGTGATTGGGTATAGCTTGAGGTATTCGAAGATAGTTGAATAGCTAATAGTGGATACATTGCTCCTGTTAGAAGAAGTATACCCATGGCCACTTGTCAGGATCATTATTTAAGAAACTTTGGCCAAAGTAGGATTGTCTTGAAGAAGGTCTTCAAAGACATATTTAAGAGTAATGAGTCTTAGTGAAAAGTACTAACATTACTTGGACTAGATGTGATATTGTTAGTCTAGTGGGAGTTGACACTTAGACCATGCTCTGAACCGAATAGGGTATAGTGAGAGTGTAATGCCCACAAGTAGGGCTTAGTTAATATGAGCAAGGGAGCAAAGCATGAAGGGCTATCTTGTACTAATCAAATGGAGCAATCTTATATCATTGAAATGGGTCAAAAAGAAGTTCAAAAACCCATTGATATGGCTAAAATATCTTTTGGGCGTGTTACAAATCATAGGAGGCAGCATTTGAGCATTAAAAGTAATATTGGGCCTAAAGTCAACAATCAAGCTAATGGGCTAATGCTACATAAAAGAAAGCCTAAAGTGAAGATTAAATAAGTCTTTCATCAAGATTCAAGTCATTTGGACCTATTTCTAAGGTTTCCAAGTCCATTAAATCAAATGAGCAAATTTGAAGAATCATGTGCAATGCATATGCACAACTTATGGGCAACCTTGGGGGCATGTTAGGCTTATTATTTGGGTTCTAATATACTATTTTAAGCCTAAATTCGTGTTGTCCAAGTTGTATAATAAGATTGTATCTACTTTTCCTATTTCTAGTAGGATTCAAGTAGTTTTCCTTATTTATCAAGGATGTGGGTCATTAGTTGTCATATTCGTACTTCTAAGGGATTAGATTAGATTAGATTATCCCTATCTTTATGTGACTTGGATAAAGATTAGATAGTAATCCCTAACTGTAAGGGATAAATGCCTACTTTTTAGGAATTGAGTTAGAATAGGATTAGTTGTCTTTTTCCTTAGAGGAAATTGACTCTTTTGCACTAGAAATAGTCATCTAGGCTTGTATACTTATTAGTTAATGAATAAAAATGAATTTGAGAGTCTTCTTCAAGAGAGGCGTGTTCTCATCTTGGTATGCTAAGGAATTATTTTACTTATCATGTTAGTATTAACTTGTGGTGTGTCTAATTCTTTCTTATACTCTTTGTTTCCAATTCTATGATGATTTGGGGGTGAAGGATTTTTACTTATTTCCTTTTTGTTACTAATTCCTTGCTGAATTAGGGGTAAAAGGGGTTAAATATATTGGTCAGAATTAAAGATTTGATTGCTAAACTAATTTGGAGGTTGTCTAGACTTGATTCTAGGGGGTTGTTGCATCACTTCCTCATGTGTTTACACTCAATTAATGTAAATTCCCTTGTGTTTCACACAATTAATGGCTTTTACCCTCTTTTGAGCTCATCACTCTTTGCCTTTTATGACTCTTGCATTCCAACCAAGGTATGAGTCCAGAACAACCTCAACAAAACCGATTAGTAAAAATAAGTAACAAATATCTAATAGAATGCAAAGCAATGAAAAACCTATGAAAGAACAGAATAAAGCAAAACTAGATGCAAATCTGATGTTTTGAAAGCAAAGAAAAGATAAAATAAAACATACACACAGTTGGAGAATGAGGTGTGCGAATGCTTATATATGTCATTTGAGTAAATATGGAATGCAAAATTGCTCAACTAGTGTAAAGGAAACAAATAGGACAGCAAGAAAGAAAAAGAAAACAAAGAATGCAATAAATAGACAAAACTAAGGAAGATATGCCTTTCTCCTTCCACAATGGAAGTTAAACAGAAGCTTACACACTAAATTAACCCAAATTGATGTCAAACATGTAGATCAGATGCCCATAAGAAAGTTTCAATCACCAACGGCACTATTTTCAACAATATGTAATGAAAACTGCACTATAGTGTTCAATATGAAATCACTCCAATTTAACTACAAACCACATCCAAAGTTGCTCAAAATATCAAATTTAGACAGTTTAGAGCACGAACAATAAGTAGCAATTCAATTGGATAGGTGTGTGATCAATCAAATCAAAACAGCCCTCTTTTAGCAATTTATTTGTTTGCGCATGCAACCTTTTTTTATATAATCATAATCAAACAAAAGAATTTTAACACCAAAAATCACTCCAATCGAGCAAAAGCTCAAAGCATGCATAATAGGATAGATTTCGGTCACTACTTGCTACCACTAATTTTTTTGTATTTTATGATTTGACTTCCATAAATAAAATTAAAACAGCAAAATAAAGATAGATTTAATTGATTTGGAACCTAAGCACTGATACCAAATCATGCGGCCACCCCCTAAAATCAAGTCTAGTCGACCTCCAAATCAATTTAGTAATCAAATCTTTAATTCCAACCAATTATTTGCTTAACACCTTTCACCCCTAATTCAGTAAGGAACTCGTAACAAAAAGGAAATAAGTAAGAACCCTTCACCCCAAAATCAGCATGGAATTGGTAATAAAGAGTATAAGAAAGAATTAGATACGCCATAGTTAATACTAACCTGATAAGTCAAATAATTCCTTAGCGTATACCAATATGGGAACACGCCTCTCTTGAAGAAAACCCTCAAATTCGTTTTTATTCATTAACTAATAAGTATATAAGCCTAGATGACTATTTATAGTGCAAAAAAGTCAATTTCCTCTAAGGAAAAGGACAATTTATCCTATTCTAACTCAATTCCTAAAAAGTAGGCATTTATCCCTTAAAGTTAGGAATTACTATCTAATCTTTATCCAAATCACATAAAGTAGGGATAATCTAATCTAATCTAGTCCCTTAGAAGTAGAAATATGACAACTAATGAACCACATCCTTGATAAATAAGGAAAACTACTTGAATCCTACTAGAATTAGGAAAAATAGATACAATATGATTATACAACTTGGAGACTTAAAATAACATATTAGAACCCAAATAATAAGCCCTACATGCCTCCTAAGGTTACCCATAAGTTGTGCACATGCATTGCACATTATTCTTCAAATCTGCTCATTTGATTTAATGGACTTAGACACCTTACAAATAGGTCCAATTGACTTGAATCTTGATGAAAGACTTCTTTAATCTTCACTTTAGGATTCCCTTTTTGTAGCATTGGCCCATTAGCTTGATTGTTGACTTTAGGCCCAATATTGCTTCTAATGCTCCAATGTTGCCTCCTATGATTTGGAACACGCCCAAAAGGTATTTAGCCATGTCAATGGGCTTGTGAACTTCTTTTTGACCCATTTCAATGATATAAGATTGCTCTATTTGATTGGTACAAGATAGTCCTCCATGCTTCGTTCCCTTGCTCGTATCATTAATAGTAATAAAGTATATGTGACATATTAAGAGTGTGTGATTCAGATTTAAGATGATACAAATGAATTATGAGATGAATCAAAGGCATTTTGACAATATATCGAAAGTATTTCGGGGCTTATATGATGTAAATGAAAGGTACATGGTTGATGAATGGGTCTTGGACATGGAAAAATGTTAAAATAATGAAGAAATATGAAAAATTGAAGGTGTCACACCCGTGACTAAATGAGTCACATTTGTGACTGACCTAACATAAATACCCAGCTTTGTTTTGTTTCATTTTAACGTAGTCCACAAAGCCCCAAAACTATTGAAACTCCCAAATCTGTAAAACTTCATCTCCCACATGATTTGATGGTTTATAGGCCCCAAACACAAGATATAACATCAAGATATAGATTTGATCATGGACTTAAGGAGATTCAACAAAGAAGAAGAGGAGGTTAAAGAGGGAAAAGCTTGAGGAGAGCTTGGTTGTCCATTAAATCAACTACGTTTTATACCTTCAAAAAGTAAGAAAATGAGTTTCTCCCTCTCCTTACTATGATTTTTAGGTTATTTGAGGTGGTTGCTTGAAATGGGTATAAACCCACTTGTAAAATGGGTATGTAAGAATTGAAACCTTAAGTTTGCTTGAGGGAAAACTAGTGTCACAACCAGAGTCACTGCCACTTGTAAATGGGTATGGTTCATCACTAGTCTCACAATTAGAGTCACGGCCATGACCAATAAAGTCACACCCAAGACTCTTTGTTACATAAAAAATTATGTGATTTTATGATTTGAAAACATGATTACAGTATGTACAAATCCTCTACAAGCAAATATATGATGGAATACGACGTATATACATGATATTAAACATGCATACGCTTTGAATACATTGAATAATGATATATGAATAAGATGTGCGAATAATTGATGGGAATAACTGGAAACTTAATTACCCAATCTTAACCTTAAAGCACAATTCTCTGAGGGTCAATGCCTTAAGGATCGGAGCTCAATTTCCTGAGGGTCTAGCTTCATCCTATAACTGGTATTCACTTGAGCCTTCAAGAGGTCAATGTGCTAATTGGCAATTGAGATACATAGTCGCTGAGCAGTCAAACTTTGAAACAGCTATACCTGAAATTCAGTTAGTGTAAGATTTAGAGATATTGGAACATTAGAATAAAAAGAAAGATATGTAATTCATGACTCGGTTAAGCATGTGTGTGTAGGTATCGATTATATATGTGAACCTTGATTAGTCTGACACTTGTATAAGTTTTAAATGTATGTCTAACACTATTGCCCACATAATTTGGAAATGATTATATTACAAATTTTAATATGCCATGAATAATATGATTACTTGTTTTATTTTTGTTACACTCTTGTGTAATACTAAGCTATGAGTAGCTTAGCTTGTTATTCTCAATATAAACAGGTCTTGGAGCCAGTAGATTGTAGTTGTAGCAGTTGATAGCGAAGGAGCCAAAGCCCATGCAAAGGAGACCATGTAGGTCCGAATTTGGGTTGTACTTAACCTATCATGAATTCATTTTAGAAATCATTGAATGGAATGTAATTAATCATATTTGTTATTTTAAAGTCATGTAATATGATGCAGAAATGACTCAACTAGACATAGTTAAGAAGCATGAGTAGAGTGCTTGATATGCCCAATCTATTATATGAATCGATGATGAACAAGTCAATAGGAGCTAGTGTCACCTTGAGGTGATATATAGACTACCCAACCAGATATACAAGCTAATTTAGATAAAGATAAAAGATATTTTAGTACGGTCATGTGAAAAGTTTAAAATTTGAACAGGTTTAGCTACCTAGTTTGTAGCACTCTTCCCTTATAATGGGATAAAATCCTAATATAAAAGTGGGTGTTACATTTATTGTTATCAGAGTTAAGTTTAGGCGTTTATAGACCTAAGTGGAAAATATGTTTATCATGCATGCATACATACATGTGTCTCATTTAATTCTAGCATGGGTGACTTTTTCGGTCAACTGGTAGAATCAGAAAGGTATCTAGTAACCTAACAATATAGTGAGATTGAGAGCAGCAACTCTCCTAGCACTAAGGCATCGGGTAAGTCTGGTGTAGTTAGTAACATAGACTTGATTGATGGTTTCAAACCATAGTATGTAGATGGATGATTTGACTAAGGTCAGGTGCCTCTTATGCAAGCATATGGATGATGATCCAATAGCTGCTGATTACTAGTGTGGAAAAACTGAGTCTTTAACAAGTTAGAGCGTGCTAAAGAGCACTAAGGACATGTAATCTCCTCATTATAGGAGCATGATCATGATCAATAGAGATCAATCATGATAAAAACCTGGACTTCATGACTACCAACGTGAGAGTATTTAGGTACCAAACAAAGGAAATATTGTAACACCTTATACCTATGGATATCACTTATATTTGTATTATGTTATCATATATTGTATGAGAATAAGATAGAATCTTGTTTATAGTGAGGGATAATAATTTTTTTTTCTTTCATATAACAGTACTACTTTGTAGTATTTAACAATTCAATAAGGTATAACAGCTTAACTATATACATAATATATATATCATATCACTGTGTATTCACTATATTATACATATGCAGATATACAACCCAAAATATAAATGTCATGTTTCTATACATAGGTGCAATGCAAGTAGAGAGATTGATGAGGCTCGGTCGGTGACCTATGATCCATGTCTTCTTTATAGTATGCACCTCCAAAATGAGCTAATTACTCGACTCTTCCTGAAAAATGATGCAATTTGGTGAGTTTTGACTCAATGAGAATAATCATCAAAAGTTTTCTAAAGTACCAAGCAAATCACAATTTCAAGTAATAATCACCATTTGTACACGTTTTACATGTCATTCTATTTATCAATATTACATGAATATAAATAATATTAATTCATGTAAACATTTCATTTGCTTATACTTATGTCATTTTCTTATTGTTGTGACCTAGCTAAATAGACATTGTCCCAAGTTTCCATGTGAACATTTGCATTTGCTAGCTAGCTTGATCATTTGTAATATTCGCACATTTGTTAGGCTATTGGCCTTTTCTTTTTCTTTTGAACATTTGTTTGGGGCATAGGCCTCTTCTTTTGCTTTACAATGCCATTTAGCTAGTCATAATGCCTTTTAAGTCCATATGCATATGCATTTGCAACAATCATTGCTTTTACATTAACCATTATACATTTCAGTGACATTTGCCTTGTACAAAGAAAATCTATACATGTAATACAAACATATACTTTACATTCAACACACTCTCATTGGTCATATCATAGCAATTAGGTAATTCAAATAAAGTAAATCAAGTCACATTGTATGTAGTACACAACAACAAGTACTAGAGAAATCGTTTGATAATTAAACTCACCTTTTTTTTTGATATTGAACCTTTAACTTATTATCTCCCACTTCCTTGAGGGTCCCCACTATGCTGTGAACCTAATTGAATGTATACTTGGTCAATTGATAGCTAAATAAACTTAGTAAAACTTAAACAAATTCAAATATGCATAATATGAACCACTAACTAGGGTTTGGTATAATGGCAGTGCGACTTTCATGTGTTCATTAGCTTATAACTTTTTTTTATACTAGTATAATTTGTATGATTCTTATTTCTAATTAAATTTAACATGTAGGCTATAACATATGCAAATTTCAAAACAACTGGAACATTACATAATTTTTTATGCAATTTATATGCATGTTCTGTTTTCTGCCCTTAGGCAGTTTTGGGACACCAAATTTGCTTCTTCATATATTATAATATGTAAGTCATACTTTTATGAAACTTTGTATAAACTTATATATGTTAAAATGGAACATTTTTCATTCTGAAAACTTTCGTCCATTCTGCCTCTAAAGTCCTTATATGGTAGGATACTTGTGACTAGTCAAAAACAAGATTGACATCCAGACCAGTATGACTTATGAAGGCCATATCTCATATAGAATGAATAATATATTGAGGTGAAATTTGTTCTAAACTTTAACTAAGACAATACTTATAACTTTCATGTTTTGACCATTTACAGATAATGTCTATAAGAAGCTCAAAATGGGCAAGAAACTGACTGGACTTGCACAGGACACTAAGCCGGCAGCTTAAACATGGAACAGACATGGCTCTCTTGACCATAACTCAACATTCGCATGTTAGGCATGTTTAGCCATGATTTACAAACTTTATGATTATGGTTTATTATGTAAGCATGGATACAAGATATTTATTTAAATGGTTATATACTGTTATGAGTAAACAAATGTATGTTAAGGCTATATGTTTATCTAGTAAAGTTTTAAGAAGGAATAATTGGGTAGAATATGATAGGAAGTATGTAGTAGCACTCCCTTGTTGGGCATGTATGTTGTGGGGAAAGTTTAGTATGCTATATGGGAGAGTGTTATATCTTTTCTATGATAGCCCTAAGTAAAGTAACCAAAGTCCTATTAACTACTTCAGTTTGTCCATCAGTTTGAGGGTGACAAGTAGTGGAAAACGACAGCTTAGTTCTAAACTTTCCCTACAACACATGCCAAAAATGATTCAAAAACTTAATATCTCTATCACTAATAATGCTCTTAGGTATGCCATGTAAATGCACAACTTCTTTGAAAAACAAATAAGCAATCAACTTAGCATCATCAGTTTTATGACATGGTATAAAATGAGCCATCTTATAAATCTATCAACCACAACAAAGATACTGTCACGATCTTTCCTAGTCCTAGGCAACCCAAGCACAAAACCCATAGAAAAATCAGTCCAAGGTTCACTAGGAATTGGTAATGGTGTGTATAATCTGTGAGGTTTCAACTTAGACTTAGCCTCTCTACACATAATGCAATGCTCACAAACTTTAAGCACATCATGTTTCATACTAGGCCAAAAGAAATGTTCTAACAACATGTCATATGTCTTATTTACCCTAAAATGCCCTATTGAGACTCCTCCATGTGTCTCTTAATCAATAATTCCCTCATAGAACACTTAGGAATGCATAATCTATTTTTTTTTAAAACAAGAAACCATCAAACAAGTAAAAATAACCCAAAACAGCCCCATTATCACAAGATATATATATATCACCAAAATCATCATCATAAAGATATAGCTCCTTTATAAACTCAAAACCCAACAATTTAGTACTAAGTGAGTTAAGTATAGTGTACCTTATAGACAATGCATCAATTACTACATTCTCTTTACCTTGCTTATACTCAATCATAAATGGGAATGTTTCTATGAACTCCACCCATTTGGCATAACTACGGTTCAGCTTATCTTGACCCCTCAGATGCTTTAAACTTTCATGGTCAGTGTATATCACAAACTGTCTAGGCCATAAATAATGCTGCCATGTTTGCAAAGCTCGAACCAAAGCATATAATTTTTTGTCATATGTTGCATCAAAACTGCTCCAATTCCTATGCCACTAGCAACACATTCAATTTCAAAAGTCTTATGAAAGTTAGGTAAAGCAAGCAAAGGTGCATTACACAATTTTTCTTTAAGTTCATTAAATGCATATTCTTGCGCATCATCCCAAACAAATCCAACATTTTTCTTAACTAACTCATTCAAAGGTGCGGCAATAGTGCTGAAATCCCTAATGAATCTCCTATAGAAATCAGCAAGTCCATGAAAGCTCCTCACATCACTAGCATTTTTAGGTCTCGGCCATTCCTTAATGGCTCTAACCTTGTCCTTATCAACCTTAATACCTTGACTAAATACTACAAAACCAAGAAAAGTAACCTTATCCATGTAAAAACTACACTTCTTTAGATTAGCATACAACTTTTCTTGCCTAAGTGTTTCTAATACAAGTCGCACATGCATAATATGATCATCTAAGCACTTAAGAGTATATCAGGATATCATCAAAGTAAACAACAACAAATTTACCCAAGTACTCACACAACAAATGGTTCATCAATCGCATGGAAAGTGTTAGGTGTATTAGTAAGACCAAATGTCATAACAAGCCCCTCATACAACCCATACTTTGTCTTAAAGGTTGTTTTCCATTCATGACCAACATTCATTCAAATTTGATAATAAGCAGATTTCAAGTCTATTTGGTAAACAAACAAGAACCATATAACTCATCGAGCATATCATCTGATCTAGGAATAGGATGACAATATTTTACAGTGGTTTTATTGATGGCTCTGCAATCCACACACACCCTCCATCTTTCATCCTTCTTGGGCATAAGATAATAAGAATCAAGCAAGGGCTAAGACTCTCCCTCACATGCCCCTTAGCTAGCAACTCCTCCACTTGTTTTTGGATCTCCTTTGTCTCATTTGGATTCATTCTATATGCTGGCCGATTAGGTATGGCAACTCTAGGAATGAAGTCAATTTGGTCCTCTATGCCTCTAATTGGTGGTAAACCACTTGGTATCTCCTCGGAAAACACATCTTCAAATTCCTGCAAAAGATCAACAAACACACTAGGCAAAGATGAGTTAAGTTCATTAGTTGCCAAATAAGCCCCTTTGTACAAAAAGTACAAATATAGGCCGATTGGAATACAAAGCTTGCCTAACCTCACTTGTCTTAGCTATCAAACTCACATTCTTTGCATTTTTCTCTTTAGGTCGAATCTACTCTTCTTTTTCTTTTTACTATTTTCATTTTCACTTCCTAAAGCACTCTTCTTACTTTCTTTTTGGCCTCGACTCTTGTCCTTTCCATTTTACATTGGTCTTCATACACTTCTTTTAAGGAAAGTGGTGTTAATATGGTCTTCCGCCCATCCTTGATGAATGAATATCTATTGAGGTACCCATAATGTGTAGTTTTTTGGCCAAATTGCCATGGTCTACTAAGTATTTTCTCCTGCATGCATAGGAACTACATCACACAACACCTCATCATGATATTTACCAATTGTAAAAGGAATAATAGATTGTCTATTTACCTTGAACTCACCACAATCATTATTAAGCCACTAAAGTTTGTATGGTCGTAGGTGTGGTATTGTAGATAGCCCCAACTTATTAATCAAGAATGTTGATATGAGCAAGGGAGCAGAGCATGGAGGATTATCTTGTACCAATCAAATGGAGGAATCTCATGATAAATTTTGAGCATGTATCACATACATATTATGCAGCGGAAAATAAAATTTTTCAAAACCCAAATCAAAGGAGCTTCCAAGGCAGCTGAAGAAGTAGTTTGGAAAGGGAATTCATCACAAAGTAGAAGTGATTCCTAGTACTAAAAGTCCAATATGATTGGAACAACAGTAGAGCCACTACATATGCAAAGGAATCATGGTCTCATCAAATGGTCTATGCATGTACTCAATCTTATCAATTAATTTTAGAAATCAATGGTAGATGCGATGTAATGAGAGATGAGTTTCCACTGATCAGAAAATATCTGATCAAGTCATTAGACCAAAACCCCAAAAGCAATATGATAGTCATATCCTCGCCTATAGTGTAATGTACAAAGGCAATTAGCTTTAGTGCAGTGAGAGATTGTTAGAGATATGCCCAAAAGGCAATCGCCCTAGGCACTTAGTGTACACATTTATAAAGACATTCTTTCATTATATTAGTATTCATTTGCATATGAATTAATATAGATCTTAAACTGATTAATAAAAGTCCATGATATAAAACATAGCATGAAGGAAATCATGATGGGATCATGATAATGAGATTCATATCATGTGCAATTATTTAATATCTAAATTATACCTAGTCATAGCATCAACAAGGTGGGACATTGTTGATCCAGATACACTAGCACATGTTATACTCCTTGATTGGATCAAGCAGTAGATCTCATTGTTAGAGATGTGCCCAAAAGGTAATCGCCTCAGGCACTTAGTGTACACATTCATCAAGGCATTCTTTCATTATATTAGTATTCATTTGCATATGAATTGATATAGATCTTAAACTGATTAATGAAAGTCCATGATATGAAACATAGCATGAAGGAAATCATCATGGGATCATGATAATGAGATTCCTATCATGTGTAATTATGTTAATATCTAAATTATCCCTAGTCATAGGATTAAAAAGACGGGACATTGTCGATCCGGATAGACTAGCACATGTTATACTCCTTGATTAGATCAAGCAGTAGATCTCATAAGCTGTGAGCATGAGATGTTCAACGTTAACATGTGGATGCTTGCTAAGAGTAGTCAAGTACATTGGATGACCTGCTATGAGACAACCATATGGATTATCTATTCAAATGTCAATGATTGTCTCATCATAGCAATGATGCATGTATCCTTAGACTTGAGGTACTTAATGATATTTTGGATACTGATTCTGTGCTTTGACTCCATTCCTTGTTGCCTCATAGAGGTCGCTCATAGGGTGGTGATTGGGTGCAGCTTGAGGTATTTGAAGGTAATTGGGTAGCCAACAGAGGATTCACTGCTTCTGATAGAGGGAGGGTATACCCACAGCCTCTTGTTGGGATCATTACTCGGGAATCTCTGGCCAGAGTGGAACTGTCATGAAGATGGTCTTCAGTGACATGTCTAATTGAGTAATGAGTCTCAGTAACAAGATCTAAAATCACTTGGACTAGATGTGATGTAGTCAGTCTAGCGGGAGCTGACACATAGTCCATGCTCTGAACCGAGTGGGGTATAGAACGGTGAAAGGACGAACTGCACATATTGTTGTCTATGGAAAGGTTCGTAGTCAAACCACTGACCTTCCGGTCAATTGGGCATCATGATGTGTTGCTAGATACCGCTCATGATTTGCTTAAATTATTTGATAATTTAAGTAGCC
>CATIWF010015857.1:0-50550 GCA_949630135.1 Balakata baccata | reverse complement strand
GATCCACTCCATTACCATTCACAATACATGGAATGGTATCGACAAGTTACAAGGAGATGGATTTCTCATCAGGGTGCTGCTGTTGGTGCATCGGTATGAATACATATTATAATTTTTCCACAAATTATAATTGTCTTTTATAAATGCTTTTTCATCACATTATATGACATAAGTCTAATTAACTTTTATATTAATTACAGGCAGACACACTTGAGCACATTTCATTACCAAACTCTAGATATCCCCTACAACAGATTGCCACAAGTTCATTAGGGGCACTACGTGAAAATAGACGTAGGGTTTCAATGCCACCTCCTCAACCTGCACCTGATCCTGCCCCCATTTCAGAAGAAATGCAGCGTGCATGTGCTTTGTCTCAGGAATCATCACGTCGTCGCCGACAACAACATAGGGATGTGCCCGTCCCTCCATCTGCATCTTGTCAAGCTGTGCGTCAGCCTGTTTATTTTCATCAGTTCCAACAGTATCCATCATCCTCTGCAGATCCTGAGCCATCCACATCTGGTGGACAATATAGTCGTTCTACATACATGTTCTCAACACCAGGCTTATACTCTTCAGGCTCATTTATACCATATGTTGCATCCACACATAATACATAGGTTCGTCAATCACAACATTCTGAGTTCATGTATACGCAGACGCCTCAAACACCAGTGGATTTTATAGGTTCTTCCACCTTTCGACCCACACATACAGGTTTTGTTCCTACACAGGCACATTACTTTCCAGGGGGTACTGCTACTGATGAATTTGCTGACGACGATGACGATGATAATGATGGTGGTGGTGGTGGTGATCAGACACAAAATTCTAGCTTGATGGATATGAGTGCTCGAAGAATCGATGCTAGACGAAATAGAGAACTTCGATCACAAATTCGAAAAAATCGGCGTTGTGGAACATAAATACATTTTTATATTTGCACATTATTATTCCATATATTTTACTTAATACATAATTAAATTCTACATTATCAAATTCTAACTATTATAAATTGTTTCTTTATTTAAGTAATAATTAAGTTAAATTTAATTAACAAATAATAATAACGAGTAGTTATGAATTTCTATATATTTTAAAAATTTCTTAACTTAATTATTATTACTTTATGTATTTTTCAATTCTAACTACTTTAATTTAATATTTATAAATTTAATTTACTTAATTTTTATTATGTTTTACTTAAAAAAATAATTAATAAAATTACGGAGGGAGGGTAAGCGCGCCTTGTGTATACCACTCCACTCCTCTACTGCCTCGTTCCACGCTCACCGGTCTAACTGGCGCACCGCACCATAAACGTATAAATAATTTTGAAACCACCATAAATCTGTAAATTTCGGCAAAAAAAATACCAAAATTGTAATTAGTTTTCCTAAATACCCTTAATTAAGAAATATCCCCAAGGATGGTGAAATAAATTATTATCTACGGCGCATGTAGGGAAATTTTGATCAAAATCATTGCTCGGTCGTTGCCTACATATGCTATGAGTGTGTTTCTACTACCTTTGGGAGTATGCTCAAATATTGAGAAAATGTTGAATGCATTTTGGTGGAAGAATAGGGATGAAAATAGGAATGGTATTCATTTGACTACTTGGGATAAGTGTATAGGTATAAAAGCACTGATGGTATGGGCTTTCGGAAGATTCGTGAATTTAACCTTTCTCTATTAGGTAAACAAGATTGGTTGATTGATCAATAATCCTCCCCATACTCTATTGGCTCGAATCTTTAAAGCTCGTTATTACCCTTCGAATTCCTTCTCTGAAGCAAAGGCCTGTAATAATCCGAGCTATATGTCTGGAGTAGCATTATGGCTTTGCAGTCGCTGCTAAAAGCTGGTTGTCGTCGTAGGGTAGGTGATGGTGCAAATATCAATATATGGAAGGAAGCTTGATTGCCTGACTCCAATAATGGTTATGTTGTTACTATTGCAGATGAAAACCTTGTGAATGAAAAGGTTTGCTCCTTATTGCAAGTGGATAGGTTAGCTTGGGATGAATATGCGATCAAATATTTTTTTGTGATAGGGATAAGTCGCTGATTTTGTCTATCCCCCTCAGTAAGCATAAAAAAGAAGATGACTGGTACTAGTGTAATGAAAGAAAGGATTTTTATTCGGTAAAGAATGCATACAGATCCCTGACTAACAACAAGTTGTTTATCGCGGATATAACCCAAGGAATGTATGGAAAAGAATCTGGGCTCTTCGGGTTCCGGCAAAAGTCAAATATTTGGTGTGGCGTGCTTGTTTGGACTGCCTCCCAGTTATGGAGAAGCTGGTGCAAAAACGAGTTGAAGTTTGTAATGTGTGTCATATTTGTCATGGAGAAGAGAATCGATCTATCATTGTATTGTCACTTGCCCTTTTGCTGAGAGTGTGTTGTCATCCACTATTGGTTATGTTAAGGGATCATCTTAGACGGTTCTTGGATGGTGGCACAATGTTTTCAAGTGGTGTTCAGCTGAGGATTGGAATAATGCAGCAATGATTATGTGGGCACTTTGGGAGAACAAAAATGATCAGGTTTGGCGTTCAAAAAGTAAGACAATGCTCCAACTTTATTTTGTATGCAATGAACATGCTTAGCAACTGGACGAGTGCCCAAGCCTCACCGGTTATTCAAAGCCAGGATACAAATATTCAGCACGTGAAGTGGCTTAAACCACCAGATGGTTTTGTTACTTGCAACATCGATGCAACAGTTTTTGATAACACATGTTGTGTTGGCTTCGACTGGGTCATAAGGAATTCCACTGGTTCTTTTGTTACTGCCCGTTCTAGGAAAATCCAAAGCCCTATTCTGTGTCCAACAACATCAGAGGCAATGTGTCTTCGGAAAGCTCTTAGTTGGCTTCATAAACGAGGGAGAAGTCATGTCTTTGTGGAAACTGATGCTCAGACTGTGGTTCAAGATGTGTATTCAAGTTGTAATGCGTCCTCCCTATTGGGTAGAATTGTTGATGATTGTAAGTTTTTAATTTCAGAATTACTTGTTTGCAAGGTTTCGTTTATTAGGAGTTCAGCGAACCAGACCGCTCATATTCTTGCAAGGGTGGCTGTTTTTTTTGTCCGACTCCCTAGAGTGGTGCACGGTTGCAACTCCTTTTTTTTTTTTTTATATATATATTTCTTAATTTGTGATATTTACCCAAATTATTTACTGTTATTTTTCTACAAAATTCTGGATTTATATTTATTTTAAAATTATTTATAATTTTATGGTAGTTTTAGGTGACGTAGAACGTGGAGTGCCAGTTGGAAGGGCGTGCATATCATGTCTTTTTTTAAATTTTTTTTATTAAGTTGGCTACATAGCATGCATCCTTATTTTATTTGTGAAATTTTATGATATTATTATTTTTGTTAATAAAATGTATTTATTAATTTATGGTTAATTATTTTTTTTAAAAGTAAAGACACATAATTAAATCATACTTCTTACAATAAATTATAAAAATACTGTACAAATTCAAAATTTTTAACATTTAATACTAGCATTATAATAATAAATAATAAGTTAAAAATAAAAAATTCTAATGTTTTATTGAATCTTAGAAATATAGTACTTTTAAAATTTAAAAATGATTACTTTATCCCTTAATGGGCTTGTACATATAATAAAAATCAAAATAAATATAAAATAGAATAAATACAAAAAATTATATACATAGAATAAATATCAAATTTCCACCTTACTTTTTTTACTTTTCTTTATTTTAATTTACTTTATGGAACTCTTTAAATATAGAGAGTAAAATTTTGTGTACAAGTCTAATAGACTCTTTATATTTTTAGAGCATTCCTAATAGATTCTTTATTTGAGTTATCTTATTTATTTTAAATAGTGAATCAATAAAAATGGTTTTCAATATATTCCCTATTTTTAAAATTTAGAGAAGTGAGTAAATTTGACTTTTTATATCTAGATAGTTAAATTTCACAATTTATTCTACATGTCATTTAAAGCACATAAAATTTTTATGCATGTTCTATCTTTTCATTGGTATATTACTTTTTTTCTTTTATTTTAATCAAAATAATTTTTTTGATAAATATTAAATTACAAGGAATAAAATAAAATGAATAGTAGAAATATAAATAGTAAATTGGACTTGGAAATTTTTTTCTCTCTCTATAGTTAAATATAACTTAACATGGTCTTTATTCTACTAAAAATGTTATTTAAAATAAATAGCACTATTGAGAATTATTTTACTCTTCATTTTATTTTATCTCTTGTAAATTAATATTTATTAAAAATAAATAAATTATTTTTATTATAAGAAAAGAGAAAAGCAACACATCAATAAAAAAAAGAATATGCATATAAAGTTTGTGTGTTTTAAATAATATATAGAATAGATAGTAAAATTTTGTTCTCTAGATATAGACAATTAGATTTACTATATTTTATGAATTTTAAAGACTAAGAGTAAATCGAAAATATTTTTTATGGATTCATTGTTTAAAATAAAGAAAATAACTCAAATAAAAAATATATTAGAAATGCTCTAAGGAAAGCGTTAGCATTAAATAAAGTTGAATTGATAAGTTAAGATGCTATACCTTGCTATGTAGAAATGACAAATTTTCTTCGACCCGCGGTGCCTCACCCCAAATATGAAAGATTTTTTCTCCTATTCTATGTCCTACTCCAATTTCGAAATTTTTTGTATTGGGAATGAGACAGAGATAGTATATACATCCCCCTCCATGATTCTCATCCTGAAAATTTTATTTATATTTTAAATATTTTTATACATATAAATTTTATTTATATTTTTATATAATTAATAAATTTAAAAATAATAAAATAAGAATATAACATTTATTTAAATAAACAAATATTTTTTATTTAAACAATATATAATTAAGCAATTAATTAAAATAATAAAAATAAAAAATAATTTGAAATATTGAAAAAAATAAAAAATATAATAAAAATTGGAGATCAGATCGGGTTCCGAGATCTCTGTTTTCATCAGATGCAGGTATGGAGATAAAAAAAATTTACCCGTTAGAGATCAGGACGGAAACGAAAATAGAATAGGGATTTCAGGATCGAGAACATAAATAAAAAAATTTAATATGAACTCGTCCCCTTGTCACTATTATTACTATATTGTTCACACATAAGCATGACGTACTTTGATAATCCACCTTTGTTTTATAAATTTAATTTAGAAACTTACTACAACCATAATTTATCAAAACAATAATAATACTACAATAGATAAAAAAAAAAAATCATAACCACTCATTTTTATATAAGAAGAACTAAATTAGAATTATTTTGTTAAATTAAACAATATTTTATTAAGAAAAACTAATAACAGTTTTTTAATATTTCCTTCTCTTTTACTCTATTTTTAAAAAGACAAATATTCATACTCAACAAACAAATGCAAATAAAATATTTAGTTTTAAAAAATAAAAAAAAACACATTTTTGCCATTTTTATTATAATCCCTCAATAAATTTAAAAAAATATTAAAAAATCAAATATATAAAACAAATTTTTTATTTTAAAAAAGTATGCGCAAAACTCACAAGAAAAATAAACTAAGCAATATAAATAATTTCACAAACATCATACAATAACCATTGAGACAAGTCGACATATGTTCTAATTTATAAATCAGAAGTAAAAAAACAAATTATTAATAACTCACGCAAATGCAAAAGTTAAAAGCATTAGTAGATAATTATATAGTAATTTTTATTAACGCAAATTTAAAGGGTGTTTAGAATTATTATTTGGTGTTAAAAAATATATTTATAATTTTTTCAATTTAATTGACTAGTTTTTTTGCATTTTTTATAAATTTTTTTTCTCAAATATACTTATAAAAAATATTTATTTCTTTTCAAAAATAGATTTCAAAACCCAACAAATTTATAAAAAAAAATCTTAAAATACTTTTTTATAAATGCACTGTCAAACATGATTTTATTGTAAATTTCCAATTTCGTGGGCCATGAAAATGATAATGCAAATCCCTTTTAAAAATAATACTAGGTTGGAGTTGCACTATTTTTATTTTTTCTATATTTTATACTAAAATAGTATTAGGATGGAGAAATCCTAAATCGTATCTCTAGAAAGGGAAAAAAGACACGTGACTTTCTCTGAGCTGTCAGCGTTTAACGGTCGGGTAGGGAAATTCAAATTTCGTTCGTCCCTGTCGCCTTTTGTTTGGATGCAAGGAGAACTTTAAACCCGACACGTTTATCTTAATTTGAGGTTTGATTTTCAATTACACTAGAATTCCCGCCCATTTCACTGTCTCTCTCTTTCCTTTTGGCCTCATTTTTGACCAATCAACCTTTATCTTTCTCCCTCTAATCATCATATCCAGGCCAAGCTCTAAAATTACTTGTTGCCAAAAACCTCTAAAACTATCTTCCCGTCTCTGTGATTCTCTGATCTCCGCCTCTCTCGGCCGGAGACTTCTCCAAGCGCAGTGGAACCCTAGCGAGCCAACTCCATCAGAATGAACCATTTCCACATCTACGAAGCCATAGGCCGTGGCAAATCATCGGTAATAACTTCACTGTAGCTTCCTATAATTTCAAATCTGCAAATGCCAATGATGATCTCTCTTTTGATTCTTTCATTTCTTTCGTGGAATTTATGTGCAGACCGTATATAAAGGAAGAAAGAAGAAGTCCATTGAATATTTTGCAATTAAGAGTGTCGATAAGTCGCAGAAGAACAAGGTTCTTCAAGAAGTAAGTCTGATGATTCTTTTTTGTATTTGGTCATTTCATTTTCGTTTTTATTGCCGGTCTTGTGCTGGGATTCGTTTCTGGTGGTGGAATTGGTGATTTATTTTGGTTAATTAGTGGAAAATTTGCATTTTGAGTGGCTACTTGCTCTTGATACACTGCCCTTCTGAACAAATAGTTAATGTTAATCTAATCTCTAATTCTTCACATTGCAGTAAATTTATGCTGTTTTTTTTTTTTCCACCTTGAAGAATTTTGTAGTTAGGATCTTTGATAGCATGTTCATCTGACTAAATTTTAGTCACTAACAATTTAACTGGGAAAATTGAATTATGATTTGCATTTGGCGGAAGCAAGCAGGAAATAGCTAGTAATGCTACTGAGTAGATACCTCTGGTACAAGTTATACTACGAATGGTCTTTCCATTACAAAATTTATATAGCATGAATGAAAGCATTGAACTGGTTGCATGCGTACCTTCATTCCTTGAAGGAAAATACTTTTAGTTGGGCATTAATTCCTTTTATTTTCCCCATTGACGCCTTTTTTTCCTCCAACAATTTCAGGTTAGGATTCTTCACTCCTTAGATCATCCAAATGTATTAAAGTTTTATTCCTGGTAAGTCTTGCTGGTATATGGTTATTATTCACATGTATATTCTTAAAACAACTGTATACCTTCTTCTTCTAGCTAACTTTTTTTATTTCATTACACTCCTGGTGTGTACATTAGGTATGAAACTTCTGCTCACTTATGGTTAGTTTTGGAATATTGCGTTGGTGGAGATTTGATGACCTTATTACGGCAGGTATAAACCAGTCATGGAAACCTTACATTAATTTGATAGTGCATATTATTTTGCTTCATGCGAAATACAAATATTTATTTCAAGTTCAATGTTGCCATGTCATGGGTAATCTCATTGATGGCTCTGTTTAGCTCTATAATGCAGGCAATGGTCAACACTGCATCCATGAAACAGCTGAGATCTGTTTTCTAGAGCAACAATAGTTGGAAGTCTAAATATGTGCAGTGTTGTTGTCAATCCTAAATATGAGAATGTAAATATGACATTGTAAAACACTAAAAAGTAATTTGTGGAGTAATTTCTATTCAACTATCTGTGACTGTGCTTTTTAAAATCTTCTTGGTATGGAACTAATCTTGCTTGCAATCTAACTTGTGATATCATTGTCAGAATTTAAAATGCGACATTCATTGGGTTGGATCTTGTTTTCCTCCATTAATCCTTTAAATGTTGGAAAAGGAAAAAGGACTTAAAAATAACTGCAATTTTCATTTACACTTGTGTTGTTTACGAGGCTCTATCCCTCTTGGATCATTTGGATATCGATATGTTAAGAACATATGGTAATCAAATTTGAAAGTTATCGTTCATCATTGCATGAAATGATAGTTGAATATTCTGTGCATCATGATACTTTCTCATCGCAAGAATTTGTTATTGATTTGCATTTTCTGAAATTTAGAGAAGAATTTACTATTATGCATATCTGATGCATGCTTAGTATCACACAGTAATAAATTATGGCTAAATTGCAGGACGGTCAACTACCTGAAGACTCAATTCACGATTTTGCCCGTGATTTAGTTAGAGCCTTGCAGTAAGAAATGCTGAATGGTTTTTGTTTATTTTTTCATTTTTCTTCATGATATCGGTACAATCTTGTGTTTTCAGTTTTTATTCTGATAAGGCACTGTTTTTCAGATTTTTACATTCGAAGGGAATCATCTACTGTGATTTAAAACCTTCAAACATTCTTTTAGATGAGAATGCGCGTACGAAGGTACTTATACACATTTCATTTTTCCTTGCATGGTTGAGTTATCGAAATGTTTTTGTTTTGCATATGAATTAGTTTCCTGTATGTTTGTGCAATGCAGTTATGTGATTTTGGATTAGCAAGAAAATTGAGCGAAATATCTAAAACTCCTTTTTCCATGGTAAGTTGTTTTAATTGTTGAAGCATTTAACATACCATGTCCATGATGTTTGAAATTGATAATCAATATAAGTTTATTTTATAGTTTCTAATTATAATTGTTTACGAAAGTAACTTATCTATTTTATGTACTTTTTTAGCTGCCTCGAGCGAAACGTGGAACACCTTGTTATATGGCTCCTGAGCTATTCGAGGATGGAGGTGTCCATTCATATGCTTCTGATTTCTGGGCCTTAGGTTGTGTATTGTACGAGTGCTACGCAGGAAGGCCCCCCTTTGTGGGCAGAGAGTTCACACAGCTAGTGAAATCTATTATCTCAGATCCAACTCCACCCCTTCCTGGCACTCCTAGCCGTCCTTTTGCCAACTTAGTGAATTCGCTCCTGGTGAAAGATCCAGCTGAAAGAATACAGTGGACTGAGCTTTGTGGACATGCTTTTTGGAGAACTAAATTTGCTCCACTGCCCTTACCTCCTCAGCCTGCTTTTGATAATATGGTAGAACTTCAAGCCAAGCCGTGTCTCTCTGAACGCAATGGAGAGAGATCTTTACAAAACAAAACTCCTTCTAAATATCGTGAAAAGGATGCAAAAGGGGATCAAAATCATGATGAGAATTCTATATTAGGATCAAAAGTTCATGAGACACCGGTAAAGAGTACACCAACTGGCAGAAAAATTCAGACAAAAGCCTCTAGCAGAGTGGTTGAGGAAAAGCACAGAGATCATTCTAGTGCTAGTAGGGGTGTTAATCTCTTAAGGCTGTCAAGAATAGCAAAATCTAACTTACAGAGGGAAAATGAAAAGGAAAACTACAGGAGACCCATGCCTAATAGCTCTGAAAATGATTCTGAGGTTAAAATTGAGAACACTGATATGGAACTTGATTTTAATGAGAATAACGAAGATGATACACATGACGAATCTGATGGATCTGACAACCCTGCTAGCATGCCTGAAGAGGTGGACAATAACGCAAATCAAGTGGAAACCTCAGCTGTCGTTAACATGCCTGCCTCAGATGAATCACGAACAAATGATCAGGACTCGTCTACAGAGCACTTTGACATGGTTGCTACAGCGCTCAGTGCCAGTCCTCAGCTCAAAACTCAGAGAACAAAAGAAGGTTTGGGATCAGCTGTTGAGTTTGATTCTTCAAAATCATCCAATAACCTGTTGGAGGTCCTGTGGCATGCATCTGATCTTTCAGTCAGGCCTGTGATGCCCAGCAGAAAAGCTGATAAAGCATCAGAAGTATTTCCTTCTCTTCCGTTCGAAGCACCTCAGCCATCTGATTTTGTGAAGATGTCAAAGGAGCAGCTGCATGCACTTAACAATAGAATCATATCCGTTTTTAATGGAAACACTAGCGTTGGAGAGAAACAGAATCTAATTAGATACCTTGAAACTTTAAGCAGTAATGCTGATGCAGCCAATATCTTGACCAATGGACCAATAATGCTCATTCTTGTTAAAATGCTCCGACTGTCCAAGGCTTCAGCTTTGCGCGTTCAGCTTGCTTCATTAATTGGCCTGTTAATACGTCATTCTACTTTTATCGAAGATGATTTGGCAAATTCTGGAATTTTAGGGTCGCTTACTGATGGCCTCAGGGACAGGCAGGAAAAAGTTAGGAGATTTTCCATGGCTGCTTTAGGTGAGTTGCTGTTTTATATATCCACCCAGAATGAGCAGACTAGAGAGAATAATCCACCAGAATCTCCTTCAAAGGATACTCGTTCCATATCTGGTTGGCAGGTTGGCATTCTGCCTTGGTGTTATTGCCTTGTTTATGTTCCAACTTTTCTAATTAATTTCTGTTACAATTTATAGTAGTATTTAGCGGAAGCTTTTCTTTCATTTTCTAATTTCTACTATCAAGATTTAGGTAATGCTTTAAGAGGAACTTTTGCTTGTAGAATAGTGTTGAGTTTCTTATGCATTCTTTCCTACTCTCTGACTTTTTTTCATCTTCACGAATCACTGTGTAATATATTTTTACTGGACACAGGTGCCGAACTCATTGATTTCATTGGTATCATCTGTATTACGAAAAGGAGAAGATGATATAACTCAACTTTATGCATTGAGGACAATTGAAAACATCTGCAGTCAAGGAGGGCATTGGGCAGCTCGTTTCACCGGCTCAGATGTTGTCAGTAATCTATGCTATATATATAGAGCAACAGGGAAGCAGGAGAGCATGAAGCTTACTGCAGGATCATGCTTGGTTCGTTTGGCTCGTTTCAATCCTCCCACCATTCAATCAGTAATAGAAAAACTTTCTTTCAAAGACACAGCATCTGCGCTTGTTAAGGGCAGTTCACGTGAACAGCAAATAAGCTTGAACTTGTTAAATATGGCCATGCTTGGAAGCCATATGTTCACAAATATTGGGCGACACATTTTACCCTTGGCCGAGGATAAGAATCTGGTTTCGAATCTTTTGTCTCTTGCTGAACAGGGTAGTGAAATATTAAGGGGAAAGACACTTCTTTTTATGGCTCTTCTTTGCAAGCATGGCAGAAGATGGCTACCACACTTCTTTTGCAATCCAAGACTACTTTCTGCAGTGGACAGGCTGGTAAAAGAGAAGGACAGCTATTTGCAGCAGTGTTTGGATGCATTTGTGCACATTGTGGCATCTACTGTACCCACCTTGCTTGATATTATAACTGCAGATATTCAGCAAATACTGGGTGGGAGACGCCATGGGCAGATCTCTGCCGTTGCCAATAGAGTTGCTTCAAAGACCAATATTCACTTGTTTCCTGTTGTTCTCCATCTTCTCGGGAGCCCATCTTTTAAGCGCAGGGTGGTTAATCACCAAGTGTTGCAGCAGTTGGCAAATTTGGTCAAGGTTGTGGAGACACCATTCCAGGTGACTAGCTGCATTTCAGCAACTTTTGTTGTTAATTCATCTCCAAAATTTGCCTTCATTGTTTATTGGCTCATTTTAACTGCAACTTTAAGATTTAATAATGGGTAAAAACATGTAGTTAAAAACGATAGCCGCACTCAAGGCAATATACATTTCAATCGCCTTCAAGGCAATATGCCTTTTTATTGCCTTGAAGTGCAAAGCGCAAAAACTGCGTGCTTGAATGAAGCAAAACACAAAAGTTCTAATATAATATAATTTACTAAAAAATATAATTTATTTAAATCATAAATTTAGTAAATACAATCTAATAACCAATAAAACTTGTGAAAAGTCACTTTATGTGATAAAAAAAATTCATAACATTTAAAAATAAAATAAAATCTAAGTAATTATATAGGAATAAAATTCACTTGGAATGTTGGAATAGCAAGTACAATGTTACTGTTATCTATAAAATACAAAGAGAAACGAAATATATTGCACTTGAGATAGCTGTTATAATATGATGAACTAGAGACAGCTGTTGTCAAAGCTAGGATAAACTAGAGACGGCTATTATAATAAGATGAGGTGGAATATATTGAAAAGTTCAAGACAAAAAGAAAGTTGATAGAAATAATAAAAACTAGCAACAAACATTGAAATAATAAGTAACAACAACTGACTTTTACCTATTACAAAACTCTAAGGTCCGTTTGGATGAAGAGATTTTAAAATCTATAGATTTCATAAAATTCATGGATTTTAAATATATAGATTGTGAAATTCATGAATTTTAAGAATTTCATCGTTTGGTTCGATTGTAAAATCTATGGATTAATGATGTAATTATCCTTACGCATAAGGCGCTCAAATATAGTTATTAAAGGCGTAAGGCGCAGTGAGGCACTAAGGGGTCCTAGAGTTTAGGTGCAAGGTGTAGACACGTGCTTGAGTGACATGAAGTGCAAAAATAAAAAATAATTGAAAAAAATTATAAATTTTATTATTAGATTACTAGTAATGTGATATAATATTATAACTATTAAAACTCAAAACACATAAGTCATAACAAAAAAAAAACACACATACAAAAACTTAATTGAGGTTTAAAATTCTAAACACAAGACTTCTAAGTTTATTAAAGACTTAAAGTTCTAAACACACAAGGATCCTAAGTTTACTAATACTGTATTTAACAAGTTCTAACACTTGTCAATTATGAATTATCATAGCAAAGCTCAATTAGTCTTGTGCTGAAATTGTGTTATTCAAATAGTTTTTGTAGAAGCTGGAACAAATTTTTTTTTTGTCCATTTTTTTTCATTTTTATTGTTTGTTTTGGAAATAATTAGGTGTGGTAAGATCTGTTAAAAGTTTTTTTTAATTTATGATCAATGGTTCAGATTTTCCTAAACTAAAAAAAAAATGCAAATATTTAACTAATGTGATAAATGCCCGCTTCTTTATTACAGCGCTTGCCTTTGGGTTTTCAAGGCGCTAAGGTTGTTGCCTGGTTGGTGCCTGGTATGCCTTACGTTTCAAGCACGACTTTAACAACTATGGGTTCAAAAACTACAATTTATGGATTTAACAATTAATTTCCATTTTTATTCTTTATTAAATATTGATAATTTATTATTGATTAAGCATATATAATTAATTCCACTGTATACTTAAAAATTTTAAAAATAAAATTGGTTATTTTAAGAGTTGAAAGTAAAAAACATAAAGTATTATACGTTATAATGTTTAATTACTTTGCTAAAAAATATTTTTTATTAATAATTTAATACATATTAATATTATATTATGCAAAATAATAATAATAATAATAAAACAATTAGTTGAAATTAAAAGAAAAATGATTTTTACTTTTTTAGGATGAATGATAGTTTTGAAATATTATTAATTTATTAGGGATAATCTTGGAATAAAAAATAGAGCAACAATCTCTCATTTATCAAAATTTATGGATTTTGAACTTTTCCATTTAGGAATTTTCCATCTAGGAGTTGGGAAATCAAAATCTTCAAAAATGAAGAATTTTGGTGGATGAAGGATTTTCCAAAATCTAGGGATTTGGACTTTTTTTAAGTAGACAAATGATAGATTTGACATAAATTTATGAATTTCTCATTTAAAATTTCTCATTTCAAACATAGCCTAACAGGAACTTTTTTACCCTAACTAACTTTTATCTACTAAAAAAAGAAAAGAAAAACCTTAATGTGGCCTTTTAAGGCACTTATTTTGGTATATGAAGCGCTACCTAATAATTGCGCCTCGCCAGAGCGCTTAAGCACACCAGGGAGCGCTACTTTAGTGTTTGGCTTGCGACCTGACCATCAGTTGAAAACAAGCTTTGGATGTGTGTGACTTGAGTAATTAGTTGATTAAGTAAAATTAGAGTATAAAATGGTTAGTAAGAGGCCTATTATGTTGGCAATGTGATGGGTATGTCAGTTATCGTTGTAATTTTTCGTGCAACTCAGTTTCAACTGGATCATTAGACAATGTTGCTCATATGTTGTATTTAACTAGGAAATCCTTATCTCAATAATATATTTATCTTAGCTGATATTGAAGTGTTTTGACTGGTAAAGTGCCAGCCGAATAATGTGCACTGAATCTATGCATAAGAGTTAGAATTTTCACAAAGTCATCAAGTAAGCTCGTATTCACTTTCTAATTGTTTGAGTTGAAAATCCCACATTGTAGAGGAAACCACCAAAACTTTTTTTGTCTGGATGTGTATTTCTATCTGGCAAATAGGGACAAATGGGTTTATATAGTTATGAACAAACTGTTATTTTTTCTATATTCCTCAGGGCAGGGATGATTTCCAGATAACTCTTCTTCGAGTTCTCGAGTCTGTTGCAGAGGAGTCTCCTTTAATTCTTGTAAGCCCTGACATTTTTATTGGGGAAATTCTCCCTAGTTTGACTGTTCTTTACAAGGGAAACAAAGATGGTGACGCCAGATATTTATGTCTGAAAATCCTGTTTGATGTGATGGTAGTATTCTTGAACGAACCTTTTTATGATGACCAAAGATATCAGGCTTTGAAGTCAATCTCCAATATTCATTTCCTGCCTCTTTACCCCACATTGATCGAAGATGAAGATCCCATTCCCATCTATGCACAGAAGCTTCTTGTCATGCTCATTGAGTTTGATTACATTAAAATTCCAGACATTTTACATCTGAAGACAGTATCACAGTGCTTCGAATTTTTGCTTGGTGATTTGTCAACTGCTAATGTAAACAATATTCAGCTATGTCTTGCTTTGGCTTCAGCTCCTGAAATGGAATCCAAGTTACTTTCTCAGTTAAAAGTAGTAAGAAGGATTGGAAACCTTTTGGAGTTTGTTTATGCAAAAGATCTGGAGGATTTTCTTGAGCCAACCCTCGGCCTGTGTAGGGCTTTCCTTCTATGTTCAGTTGATAGGAAAAGAGGATTAACCTACAGGCAAGAACCAGAACTTCTAAATGATGTGTCTTGTGAGGCAAGTGGTTCAATTGATCAGAAGCAATGCATAAGAGATATAATGGACTTCGGTAGCAATTTAGGAGTCTTGCTGGAGTTGAGTGGATCTTCAGTAGCAAATGTTGCAGATATAGCTTCTGAATGTGTGGTTTTGCTGCTGAAGGCAGCTCCAAGGGAAGCTACTACTGGATTTCTAACCAACCTTCCAAAGGTTAGTGTGATACTTGAGTCCAGGAACAAGGGTGTGCCTCACTTACTTTTGCGGCGGATCCTGCATTCTGTGGGTTATTCTTGTAGGCAGTACTTGTCACATGCAATGATATTGTCAATATCCGTGCCTGAGATTTTGAGGATTGAAGCCATTGTTTTGGAACTCAAAAAATCAAGCATATCTGATTTAGCCAATGCTGCTTTCCTAGTGGCCTCAGAGTTGCAGCGGCTGCCTCGTTGCATTTGAAAACCTGGAGCTTTGTGTTTTCTTTTCCCTCTTTATTTTGTCTGAAGAAATCTATAATTCCTGAGATCTATTGCTTGCTTATATTTTCAGATGCTACGGAAATTAGCCTGCCTATCCTGAGTCATTCCAGAATTTATCCTCAGAGTATGGAGCAAGACTACAGCATAACGGCCAAATCAGAAAATTAAAAGGTTTATGCATAAGAAAACTTAAAATTTCCAATTCGGATTGCGAGTTTGCATAAGAAAGCTTAAAATTTCCAATTCGGATTGCGCTATCTATTGGCAGTTGTTGTCATTGATCCTTAGATATGGTAGTCTGGTCTGGTCTGTATGATCACGAGAATGTTATATTTAAGTGATACACATTTCAATTATGATATAGATACCAAATTCGTGCACATAAGAAAATCGATTATCTTTTACCGCAACGGTGTGTGGTTCTGGTGATTCTGTTCACTTTTGTATCATCTTTATAAGTTACATCATGACAAGATTTTATGCAAGTTTAGCATAGTGAAAATGTGAAAATGCTTTTTCATTTTGTCTCAAATGCATTATACGTCTCTGGTCAGTATGGTTAAAAGGGTGGAAATGTACAATCTTATGCTCTTTATCTTGTTTTGACATCTTAGTAATTAATTAGATTAAGCAACAAAAATTCATCGGCAGATTCAGTTTACTGCGTCATTTTGTAGATTAATCCAATTATATAGTGATATGTATACAAATTCTATTTATATCAATCAATATAAAAAAGATAACTAAATATATATTACATTATAATTAGACTAGTCTATGATTGACCTGGTAGACTAATACGTAAAAATTTCTCCTAACCAACAATATATTCTTGAGCAACCAAAGGAATCACATTAATCAAATCCAAACAAACATGTAGCAACAAAAGTTCAACCAATTTTTGTCTCTTACACAAACATGCCAACCTGCAGTTTCTCATTGCCACCCAGTCATCACTTCCATATGGCTTATGGCCCCACCTTAAAGCCCATTACTAATACACACCTTTAAAAAACTCCATCATAACTTGCACCAAAGCAAAACTTTCATTACACTCTCAATATATTTTACTCTCCCCAATAAGTGTGACATTGATTTCCTTCATCATTAGAATGGCCTCCTTTTGGTTTCCCTTCTCCCTTATTATATCCTTAATCATCTTCCCATTTCTTTCTTCATCTACTCTGCTAAATTCACAACCTGCAGCCATTCCAACTTCTCCATCATCATTAACTAATTCTCCTCCTCCATCTCCAGTTCAAGAATTGTCACCTGATATTGCTCCTTTACTGCCTTCTCCTGGTGGTGTGTTGCCTTCTCCAACTGTATCATCTTTGCCTACAATTCCCTCAACTCCAAGCCCACCTAATCCTGATGAGTTGGCTGCATCAGGGCCTGATTCTGCATCTTCACCGCTTGGGTCTCTACTTGCTTCCTCTGCTGCTGCTCTAAACTTGGCAAAATTTGCTGTTGCTGCAGCATTATGTGCAGTCTTTTGGTCACTGCACCTTCCTTAAACATCCACTGGCTATACTAGGTTTGGCAGTTTCACTAATTTTCATGTCAATTTTTCATCTATTACACTAATAAAACATAATGTAAGTAGTTTTTGTCATCTGATGATTTGAATGTGTGACATTAATTTGTGGAAAGTTAGTGTATTATTTCTTGTGGGTAATCTTCAGAAATTGATTGTTGCCTGTAGTGGATTGTGCCCATTCTAGCCAGCTGCTGTGAGTTGATTCATGATGAGAAAGCACATAGTTTTGATCCAAATCAATATGGGGAAAAACTATTCCATTACACAAACATGTGACCCACACCAAGGCCCATGTATTAGGTGAAAATTTGTTGACAAGACTGTCACATGTTAGCTAATCATGCTTCATATAATAGTGTTACACTGCTCCTTAATTAAAGGCCAAAACCATGTTTTGATCCCTGAATTATAAACACTATTCTATTTAATCCTCAAATTTAACATATTGAATTACTATTTATGAACTCAATGTGCTGTCAAATTTAGATCTAATATGTGTTAAAATGATTAGTTAAGAATTTAATAAAATATAATTGAAGTTTAAGGCCTAAATATAAAAAAACGAGGTTATAATTTACGGGCCAGAACATACATTTTGCCTTAGGTAAATCTGCTTTGCTCACTTTCCACTGTCATCATCATTTCTCTTGAGGAATCCTAAGTCCAACCCCTTTAATTCAAAAAGGTCAAATGGTAATTATTAGATTTTTCAATTACCCTGGATTTATCTACAAATTAACTTCATTGTTTTACTTAAACTTGAAAAGGGCAATTAATAATGCTGAATGCAACGACTACGTTTTCATTAATATATAAAGCTGTAAAGTATATATAAGAAATTTTCCTTTGTATCACCATCACATTTAAAAGTCATGTTGGACAGTTAATAAAGCTACTAGTATTTTTTAGTTCATTGGAGAGGCTAATAGACCGTGGACTAAATAATAGAAATAGTCATTTTCTTGCACTCACTATAAAAGTAATAAACTCTTACTAATATTAGTGACGATAACAAGTAGATTCAAATTTGAAATCTCTCCAATTTCTACAAATGAGATTACCAATAAGGCCATCTTTGACTTTAGTATTTGAATATAAACCATTTTAGAAAAATAATGCCACCATATTTATAGATTCTATTTGATTTACACTTAAATTCTCAATAAAATGTTCTCTTACTTTGGAGCCATACCTCCGATATCCCATAAGAGGAAAGTATTCCATCATAATAATAACAATAATTTAAAAATAGGTTGAAGAATCCAAAAAAAGTAAATAAAAAAATAAAAAAACAAAAAGTAATTGAACAAAATCTACGTTTAATATTGAATTTTAATGATTAGCAAAATACTCAGGCTTACAAGTTTTCCCAGAGAAGACTAAAGAAAAAGGGAAACAAAGATTACCCAAAAACTAATATGAGCATTAGGTAGAGTGAAGCTTTCTTTCTACACCAACTTATTCTGTGGCTGGAATTAGTAGGGCAGTATTTCTTTCTGCTGAGAGATTATTTTAATCTATTAATTCGAATTAAATTAAAGACTATATTGCTTTGCATTGTTCACAAAAGAAGGGGAAAGAACAAACATGGTAAATTTGCAAATTATATTTGAAACTGAAGATTTAACACAACATTAAGGCTTACAGGTCTCCAACATGTAGAATAACTTAGATAACAACGAAATTTAAAAAGAAAAAAGCATGAAAATATAGAGCTAAACTTCATATAGAACTATGTCCTCAACTCTTTCAAACTAGTTTTTAAGCTTTCTTCTCAACAAGCTTCTCAATCAGGTCTGCTGCATCCTGAACAGTGACAATACTCTGGGCTGTTTCCTCTTCCACACTGATTCCAAATTCCTCCTCAAGTCCCATAACAATCTCAACCTGCATGGTGAGAGGATTATATAAGTTGATATGAATAGCACCGATCACAATCTAAAAGGGAAGAAGAACGGAAGGCTTTAGGAAACTGAAATTGAATGCAGTTAAAGGCACTCGCCTGGTGTGCTTAAACGCTCAGATGAAGCGCAAAATGAGCTCATCGCTTCATATATAATTAAAATGCGCTTCTTTTAAAAGGCGATAGGTTAGAATTTTATTTTAATAGATAAAAGTTGGCAGTTGCAAGTCTATTATATCAAACTATTAATTTACTATCATTAACTTTAAATACTAGATTCCTACATAATTACGTAGATTTTCATTTTTTGAATGTTATGGACTTTTTTTATCATGTGAAGTGACTTTTGACAAGTTTTAATTGTTACTTGATTATGTTTGCAAATATTTATGATTTATATTTTTTAGTATATTATATTATATTACTAGTAAATTACATTAGAACTTTAACGCTTTGCTTTATTTAGGCGAAGATTTTTTTGCACTTTGCGCTTCCAGGCAAAAGGAAGGTATATCGCATTGAGTGCGCCTATCGCTTTTAATTACATTGTTGAAATGAGAAAATGTAAGCAGTATGTATGGCTTGAAACACAATTTGTTTTTTTTCTTCTCCCTATCATAACTTAATATCGTGCAATACAATCCTCGGGATCTTGATCATGATTGAGTCTCATATTTTAATACCAAAAAAAAAGGAACTAGTCATGGATATTAAATATGAATCTAGCCAAAAGCAGAAAAGAGAAAAACAAAAACTAAAGAGATAACTAATCATTGTCCTGAGTCGATGTAGATATCATAAAATAAAATGCAATATCATAAAGGCAACATTATGATATGAGGGATTAAAAGTTGCCCCTGAACTAGTATCCCAAACTTCATTCAAAGTTAATTTTATGGTCAATTTCACCCTTGAATTTCTCAGCAAATAATCAATTAACCCAATTTAGTCCAATTTTTGACAAATAGGTGAGAATATTGAGGGGGAAAAAATTACATTTACAAGAAATTATGAACAGAAGATTTCAAATACTTTATATTAGTTAATTTTGAAGTAAATAAATAATTTTCAATGGAGTTAATTTTGTTTACTCTTTAGAAATTGAACTAGTAAAAGAAAGTTGTAGGCTAATTCAGCAAAAAAATTAATTCTAAAGTAAATTGAGAGCTTTTTGTTCACAATTCAGGGGAGTGTAGAAAATGAAGTACCGTATCGAGAGAATCAGCTCCCAATGCACCAAACTTTGATTCTCCATTGACAACAATTTCAGGTGCTAGTGCCAGCTGCTTCCTCACAATTGTACACACTTTGTCTACTGTCTCTGGTTTGGCCTGGTTGAAAGAATCAGCATCATAATTACTTTCCACATTGTCAAATAACAGGTTTGGAAGTAGCAAGCATACACGGACTAATTATATTCTCATCACAAGTTACATTTACAAAGGATATATCACTTTTGTTTAAAAGTAAAAAAAAAATAAAATGATATAGACACACACATAAAAATGAAAAATCCTGATTATGAAACTTACCACGTTAAAACACTGGTTTAGAGAATAGCAGTAATAAGAACACTACCAAAATTGAATTTAAATGTGTAGGAACACAGAGGAAAAATGGGCAGAACTGTTTGCACAGATGCAAGCACTACTGCCAATATTACTGTTAGAAAATCCACAGCTAACCTCAAAATCCAGGTATTAAAGTTAGATGAGATAAAGGTTTTAAAGATGCTCTCAACCTTATAAAGAGGCAATTAAGAATTTAGAATTCAAGACAAAGAATGAGCAAGAACAATTTATTTAACAAATAGAATTTATCAATAGTCTGAATGATAGAGATCCTAACTGCACAGGAAACACAGATGCGAAATGCACCCTTTTGCAATCTAAGAGAGGGGAAGCTTCTTCCATTAATGGGAAGTGAAATAGACCTCAAACTAGAGATCTTACTGCTTGATGCCTGTTGAAAATTTGGGAAAAAAGAACACACGAATTCAGAAATTTATAATAAAATTATAAGACAAGTACATAATCAATAGCAGCTTATTTTACTAAGAAAAATATGTGTCAACATCAAACTAAAAATGATCCTCAAACTACAACCATATGGAAGAAACTCAAAATCAACTGGAATAGAGCTTGATAAAATCCTCATTTCTAAAAGGAACAAAATTCAGAATCTAACATTAAAACCTAGTAGCAGATTACCATTTGCTTGATACTTTTGGCACTTCACTGATTGGAACTTGAAATTCAACTACAGAAATCAATTTGTTCTAGTTCCCAAAAAAAAAAATCCCTTCCCTATCTTCCCATAAATACTAATAAAAAGGAATTCTTCACAAGTTCAAGATCCTGATCACATGTAAAGACGATAACTTGCAATCGAGAAAAGATCAGCAAATATACCAAAAAATGTAAGAAGAGAACAAAACAGAACAACAAACAAGGAACAATAGTTTCAGATCAAACATAAAATCAGTAAAATAAAGAAAGGGAGCAAGATCAAGATTGGATATTACCTGGGTGGTGGAAAGCTTAAGAGAAGCACTGGAGATTGAAGGTGCAGTAATAGAAGCCATCGCTTGTGGTCCAACAACAACAAGAGCAGAAGAAGAAAGAAAGAGAGAATTGGAGAGAAATGAGGAAGACAAGAGGACTGCGTGTGTGCGAAAGAGAGAGCAAAGAGAGGTAAGTGTTCCAAGTGTTTTATATTTGGTGTTTCCATTTTTCTTCTGCCATTGTTGTTTGTTTGTTGAGATTTGTTAGCTTCGTTTCCATCGAAATTTCCGACTGTTTGGTTCTGAGTTTTCATTTCCCCCCTGTTTGGGCGCTGGTTTATGTTATCTTAAACTGTTACGGGATTCTCTTTGTTTAGGCTCAGAGTAGAACTGAACCAAACCCGAAAGGCTTTGAGTTGGGCCACAGATCGGCCCAAGCTAGCCCATCAACCACATCTTCTGTAAATCACACGCATTCGCCATCTAAACCTTCTTATCATAACATGGGTGCTTTTTACTTGTAAGGCATAAGGTATATCCAGCCATTGCCATTGTTTAAATTTGTTATTTTGCTTTCCATTTTTTTTTAATTTTTCTATTCATAATTAATTTTTGGTCTATATTATTTTTTTTGTAAAGTTTGTAAAAATATGTATATAGCCTACTGATGCTGATATAGTACTATTGACTAAATCCAATATTTTTTCTTATTATATCAGCATTAGGAAGTCACATGCAAGTTTTTATAAATAAAAAAAAAAGGAGTAATATGAATCAAATATCAATTACGGGTGGTAAAGTGAAAAAAAAATTTTAAGGATAAAATGACAAATTTAGATAATTAGAAGAGGCAAGATATATCTTATGCCATCTTGTAAAATGAACTTTAATATCTCCATCTTAGTTCTTTAAATTAGTATGGGTGTCACATTTACTTGAAAATATACAATTACACTCTCTTAATAATGTATATATTTATATCATTATTAAATATTTGTCATCCTAAAGAATATTAAAAATCTATTTTTGTATTTCCTAAATTAGGCTTATGGTTATTTGTACCTCTAGCTTAGTAATCATGGCTCCACAACTGCCTCAAATGCTCTACAGTTACTCATTTTTTTTAGATATAATCAAGTCCAATTTTAACTAATTTAGTCTTTTTACAAATATAAATTTTTAGCCATTAAATTATTGTTAAATATTGAAAAAATTGTGCAATTTGACCAAAAGTATATATTAGAATGTTAAGAATTTTTTTTTTAAAATTAACAGTTACAATAACAATGAATTTGGTAGATAAACTCAAAGAGAACAATTATTAACATTTTCTTCTCAACTCTTTTTTGGGCATTTACTCTATAATTGGTTTATATCGTCGTAATTTTAACCTATAAAATTTATTAATTTATTTAATAAATTAAACTTAATAATTAAATCAATTTTAAAGCAAATATTCAAAAAATATTGAAATCGGTGGCATCCCTCAACTCAAATTACAAGTTGTGTACCACTAGCTTTCCTCAATGAGATTTAGGAGAACTTTACCAATTTACCTTTACATTAGGGGCAACCTTTTCCCATAAATTTATAGACTTGAATGATTTTGCCCTATTTCTCACTTTGACCCAAAAGAAAAGAAAAAGGATAAAAGAAAATTATAGGATGCCTTTCTTCTTTATATGCTTCTTTTTATTCCTGCCTTTTGATCACTATTATTTTTCTCCACCACTTTCTCATATATTTTCAATATATATATGTATAAAATAGTTTTATAATAAAAACTAATACTTATAAAAAGAAAGAGATATGTATATTTTTTTCATTAAAAGTGTATAATGGAGAGTGCATGAGAAAATATTAGTAGCATTCATTTTTTCTCTACTCCTAAAAAAATGTTAAATTTCATTTATGCTCATTAAACTTTACTTTTATTGTAATAAAATCACAAATTTTTTTTTGTTTCAAGAAAGTCACTAAATTATATTTTTATTTTACTAAAGTCATTAAAGTTTTTCAATTTAAATAACTGGAAAACTGACATGTCACTAAAAGTCTGACGTTGCAGTTGACGTGTCACTGAAATTTTGACATGACAACTGACGTATTACTAAAAATTAGTATGAAGTGATTTTAATGAAATAAAATTATAATTCAGTAGTTTTTTTGGAATGAAAAAAATTTATAATTTTTTTATAATAAAAGCAAAATTTGGTGTCGAAAATGATTGAACTTTCTTTGAAAAAAAAAAAATTTTTATGGGTTGCTATGCTAATTGTCAGTAAATAATTATTCTTTTTTTTTCAAAATTAAATTATAAATTATTGGAGGTTTAAACAAGCCATGCATGTGGTTAGTTGCCCCTCCAATTCTCTTGTTAGCCAAGCCAGCCATTATTCCTTCGTTTTCTTGCGTTTAACACTTTGCCGGTAAAAGTTGTGCCTCTCTTGTTGGAGCATATTCAAAAAAAAAAAAAAATTGTACAAACAATTATATTTTTAGAAGGAAAAAAGAAGATTGTAAGAATATTAGATTACCGTATAATAGTAATGTTAATAATTTGGTATTAATTGCTTTAATGTCATTACAAATTAATATTCCTAATTTATAATTTTAATTGCATTTTCAATTCCCTTGTTCACTAGATGTATTTTTAATTTGTATACTATTGAAATGATTTCTGAATAATAATAATAATAATAAATTTCACATTCATGTCAATTTTTATAAAGGGATAGTATAGCCAATTTGATTATGAGCACAGGTAATTAATTATAGATTTTTTTAAAATTAATATATATTGTTATTTATAAATCAAAATAATAATATATTATTATATAAAAATTGAATACTAATTAATTTTATCTTAATATTCCTACTTTTGTGATTAGAACTGTGAATCCAATCTTTTATATAAAAAATAATAATTCTTATTAAAAATAAATTTTTATATTATTAGTTTGAGAAGTAAAATCTATAAATTAATTAAACAGAATTTAGTTAGGAAGAGGCCAATTTTTACTAATTTGAATAATTTCTAAATATGATGAACAAAAAATAAGGTAATAATTTCTTATTAGTAAATCATAATAATTATTAACTTCCAAAACCAAAAAGAAAATAACAATTAAAAAGGTTAATGGTAGTTGGCGGTTAATAACATAAATAGTTGCAATTTTTATAACTATATTATAAATCTATATTATAAATCGATACTAAATCTTTTAATTGTTACAAATTAATACTAAATTTTTTTAAAATATTACAATATTATATCTAAATCCAATTTTCAACAAAAAAAAAAAAATATAAATTTTTTTTTATAAAAAATTAGACTTGAATACTATACTAATTTATAATAATTAAATAGTTTATACAATTATAAAAATTAGTGGCATTTATGTTATTAACCGATAGTTGGAGAAAGGAGCCAAAGCCGTTAAACAAGCCGTTGTTAGTTAGTGATAGAGACGAAGAACCGAAAGCAGAAGAAGAAAGATGGTACAACTTCTCCCTCTTTATCTCTTCTGCACCAATGTCGCAGAGTAGAGACCCACGTAACTGACGCTCTCCTCTCACTTTCTCCAATAAACAAACACAGTCGTTCCTTCTCTTCCACTTTATCAAAATTTTTCTTTCTGCTTCAGATCACCAAACTCACCTGCCAAACCCTTATTGCCTCTTTCTCTTCCTCTTTCGATCTCCATTTTCTCACTCTCGCAGGTATTTTTCTCATCCCTCTTCATGTTAATTGTAGTACATGTTGGATTTTTCGGATTTGATTGGTCTTTGTTTTTAATTTCTCTCTAAAATGGTTGTTTTGGCCTCACTCTGCTTCCTACATTGTTTCGTTTGCGAAGAAGCACCGTAATCTTAAATCATAATCGATGGAGTTAAAGAATATTTACGAAATTTAGGTTTTTTTTTTTTTTTTTTTACAGTTTTTGGTTAATTAAATAATTTTCTTTTGCTCACTTTAGAATCATGACTACGGAGCTCTTGGAAATTCAGCCTTGTGAACTCAGGTTTACTTGTGAGTATTTGGGAATTTACTCTCTCTATTTCACTACGGTGTTAAATATCAAATTCATTATTCATCGCGTTTATTATATCTTTAAGAATAAAAAATGAAATCATGTAAAAAATTTAGGGCAATTTGCATAAAAAATTTCTGAACTTTCAATTTTGTATCAAAATAATCCTTATCGGTTATTTTTCAACTTTTAAGTATATATACTTTCAATTTCATATTATATGTAGCCTTTGGAGAAATTTAATTTAGTTTGACAGTAACGTGATATTCTGAAATTAATTTTTTTTATTTAGTATTGCTCATATATATATTTTTAAATAGGTCTGAACTGATCTAGTTATATAAACGATTTTTATATTGGAACTGCGTTTGTACAGGATCTAGTTATGTCTGCGTGGTTCTAGCTCATATTTGATTAGTTATAAGCAGATATATTTATATCTATGCAAACTTAGAATCCTCTGATATTTAGTTCTGTATAGATATAGGCACGTCTATAAAGACCTAGTTTATTTTGAGCATTGAACTAATTATGTGCAGATTTAAGTATTTGTTAACTAAACATCACACTATTTCAAAAAAAAAAAAAAAACTAAATGTTATATGTTTTTTAAAAAATAAATGCTATATATACATATTAATATATGTTTGCAGCACCAAATTAAAAAAATTAGGTTCAGTGTGTCCTAAAATTGTCAAACCAAATTAAATTCTCATGAGACTTGAAAGTATATACATTTAAAAGTTAAAAAATAAAAAATATGACTATTTTGATAGAAAAGTGAAAGTTTAAAATTTTTTATGTAATTTGCCCAAAAATTTAATATATTTTCTTTACATATTTGTTATTGTTGTTATTCTTTATGTAATAATGATTTACGCATTTGGAAGAAAAAAAATGATGCAAAGAAACAAAACACGATGCCGTAGAGAGAGAGAGGGGGAATTTACTTAGTTTATGATTGAAATTCGGGTGGTGATATATATATATATATATATAGTCGTATACAAGTGTAAAATGTTTGATTAGCTTCATAGAGAACCTGCAGATGTAGAACTGAAACTATTAACTTGCTCTATGAACTAACAAGTGGGGGCATATTCTTTTCTCTTTCTAGTTGAATTGAAGAAGCAAAGCTCGTGTACGATTCAATTGGGTAACAGGTCTGATCAGTATGTTGCTTTCAAGGTGCGTTTGATGTAAAAATATTTATTGTGCAAAAAATTATGCTATTTATTATTTTTCCTGTCATGCAATTAGCTGTACAGATGTTAAATGCTGATGCAAATTATTTCAAACTTGGAGAAGCCTGATCAGTTGAAAGGGAAACTTGGATAGCTAAATAATTCACCAACATTTTTTGGGCAGGTGAAGACTACATCTCCAACAAAATATTGTGTTCGGCCAAACATAGGCATTATTAATCCAAAAGCAACATGTGAATTTACAGGTTTGAGACTGTTTTCTCTCTTATACTCAGGTGAATTTTGTCTTAAATGTATCTTTGTCGTTACTGCTCTAGTAGGCTAGTTTGCAAGGGAATCTGTTTGTTACGCTATGAACAAAGCACTGTATATTTAAGACATGACATTGTTAAGCAGATGATAGATGAATTTAGGAGAGAATAATTTAAAATTGAACTTTTGTGAATGTATGGGCACATCCTTTTTTTTCTTTTTGAATTTTGCTTTCGAATTAATTGAGATTAAGAAAGGTTCCGAAGACTAAGGAGAAGAATTGAATCTTTTCTGCAAATCCCACCCTTGTGATAATTAGAATCTTTTAAGTAGGGCATAAACTAGCTTTTTTAATTATTGAACCAGCAAGGGTACTGGTAGTTTATTACATTATCTGGAAGTATGCTGATAGATGTATTATTGTTCACTGTTGACCCTTGTAGTTACAATGCTAGCCCAGAAGGTAGCTCCGCCTGATTTGCAGTGCAAAGACAAGTTCCTTATTCAAAGCACAGTTGTGCCTTTTGGAACGGCTGATGAGCACATTACATCTGGCACGGTAAGAATTTCCTATTTCCTTGCATTCACTGTTTTGATAGTAAAAATTGCAGAGGTTTTCAGTTTTATATTTTCCCTGTAGTAATTTCTCATCATTTGTTTGGTAGTTTTCTAAAGAAAGTGGGAAATTTATAGAAGAAAAGAAGCTGAAGGTAGCTCTAACAAGCCTGCCACATTCACCAGTTCTGCTTCCAAATAATGGAGAGTTGAAGAAAGATCCATGTTATGACACTTTGTCGGACAAAGATATAGCACAAAGTGGCATTGAAAACATACCTCCCCCGCAAAGGGTAAGAATTGACAAAGCACCAGTTCCCGTTTCCTCCATCTCAATTCTCTCCTGTTGC
The DNA here is from genome assembly GCA_949630135.1 of Balakata baccata. Lineage (NCBI taxonomy): Eukaryota > Viridiplantae > Streptophyta > Magnoliopsida > Malpighiales > Euphorbiaceae > Balakata > Balakata baccata. The sequence continues at coordinate 22,651 of CATIWF010015857.1, read as the reverse complement.
ATGTTGACTTACTGACTGCTGCATTACATTTCAGTTGTTAAACATTGTATTTTTGACAAGTTGTAACTTAGACTCAATAGAATAAAGAAATGGGATGATAGATCTAGCCTGCTAATGATGGCAACTTTTGTAATTCATGTGTTTTAGTGACTAGTTAAAAGTTGCTATGCCTCTCTCAGCAAACACTCTTGGGAATCTGACATAGTGGCTTTGCCTCCTGTAGCAGTTAGCTGAGGATATTTCAGACTTTCAGCCTGCCAAGGATATTGAGGAGTTAAAGCCAGTTAAGAATGCCGAGTCATGTCCATCCTATGAAGTGGGAGAATTGAAAATGGTTAAAGATGTAGAAGAACCAAAGTCAGTTAAGGATTTAGAGGAGTTGAAATTGAAGCTACACATAATGGATTCAAAACTAAAGGAGGTCAGTTTTCTGCTACTGCAGCTTCAAATTATTTGAACGATGAACTTGACAAATGGATTCAGTTATCTTGTAGTGAAAAATGTATCTCTTTGACTTCTTTTAATGATAGCTCTTCAGAACAATTTATTTGGATTTAAAAAAAAAAAAAGAAAAAAAGTGAAGAAGAAGAAGAAGCATTTTTTGTAATTGATCTTTGGGAGAAGATAAGCAGGAATATTTTAAAGGAGATTTTCCCTCTTAATGGTATTTCACTTTTCTTTAACATCCCTAATTGATTTGTTTGTTTTCGCAGGCTGATCATACTATTACAAGGCTGACTGACGAGAGGAGTGCGGCCATTAAAGAGAAGAATATCCTCAAGCATGAAGTGGTAAGTAACTTATTACTCTGATATTTCCTATTACTAAGCTAACCTGTTAAAACCCTGGAAAAATATTTGTCATTACTGTCTTTTGGAGGCCAGAGAATGCATATATTTTCTGCCACTAACTTTAACTGATCACTTATGTTTTGGAGGCCATCAAGCTTCTCATTTGTCTTTTGACACTCGAGCCTCCCACTTTGCAAACATGACACAGAATTCCTACCAGATTGAAAATAATACAAACATGACACAAATAATTTTTCTCTTTCTCCAATAAACTCTACTTTTCAATGTTTTGATATTTGCTATTTTCCCTTTGCAGGAGTTGCTAGAGAGGGAAAGCATGAGAAAAGTTCAGGTCGGTTTTCCTCTTTTGTATGTTTGTATGGTCGCTTTTATCAGTCTGGCATTTGGATACCTTATTCATCCGTAGGAGGAAATCTTTTGTATCTTAGAATTGTCAGATACGTAATGGTCAGGTATAAGCGAATATGATTGCCATGCTAAATTTATATACTTTCATTTTAAGGCTATGTATTGTGCAATGCTATAAAGCACGGATACTTCAACTGCACAACATGTTGTGTCTCTGATATGTTTTTGACACTGACACAAAACGTTTTGGGTGCATTTTGTAATTTTCTGAAAATTAGAAATATATTTCTTTAAGTTAAAAATGCGTTTTTTTTCCAAAAAATCTAAAATCTCTATATGACACCAATTCTTATTCAATATATTTGATTGAATGTCATTTTTGTTTAATTTTATATAAAAATAATAATTTGCAATTATATTTTTAAATTTAATTATTTGTAAATTTGCTCCCATATTTTTAATATTTATACATTTTTTTCATGTGTCCATATCTTATATTTTTTATAAATGTCATTTTCCAATATCCGTATCGTGTCCGTGCTATATATTGTATAGGTGTTTCTGTACGAGGAATGTAAAGAGAACTGATCTTGTGTGATAAAAGAAAATCAGCAATTTAATGAACACCTACCAATTGAGAATTCTGCAAATAAATCAAGTTGAGAAAGCTGAACTCAAAATCATAAAGCTTCACTTCCAACATGAATGAATGAATTGCCATCTCTAGTTGTAAGATTGCATTCTGAACTATGAACATGTCTTTTTTCCTTCTCACTCTCTTTGAAATTTCAATTAGCGGTAATATAGGTGCATTTGAAATAGGCAACATTCTTCTTTTTTTGTTAACATAAACCTTCCAGGCAGTATTGGAGAATCACAATCCATGAAAATAACAGCAACATAGAGGGGCCAATGAAAAATTATATTTTTACAGAATTTGATAGACTTGATGGTTGAGATGTGAATTCTGATATGATAAGAGAAAAAAAAACCAAACACTTGAATCCAATGATATTTTAACAGAATTTCATATACTGGAAGCAACATACTATTTCAAATTTTCAATTCAACCATGGCGATCAACCGATCACTAATGCATCAAGCAAAACTATGAAAATACAAATAAGTAGGCATTTTACAAAATCCAGTATGGCAACACTTATATTGATACATACATTACTCTCTGTCAAACGTCAAACCATCTCATTTGGCAAACCGTATAGAAAAAGGAAAAAATCACCAAAAATGGAAGCCAATTACAAGCTGCTAATGCCGACTAAAAATAGGGTCACAACCTCACTCTTAAACCTCAACTGTAAACAAAATTTCACACAGAAAACTGATTGCTTGGCCTACCTACAAGTTTGATGGAATTAGTATTTAGTAGTCATCTATGTGCAGAGAAGTTTGTGCTCACTGCCATTGTTGAAGAGTTGGGTCAGTTGGAGAGCCAGGGACAAAAGGGACAAAACCTCGACCGCCAAAAACAGGTCGCATGAAGGCATCATCAAAGTTTCGCCAATAATGATGGACAGTGTGAGAAGGGGTGCTAAACCACATCCTTAGGCTGGTAGCCCCTCCCACATTGTGGCTGTTTTTGTTGTCCTCTGAATCTTGCCCATTCAGAAGAGGCACAATGAAGGATTTTGGACTAGACGGTTCAGAAGATACCATGCTTGCTGTGTGTTTTGGAGATGGAAGCAAGATTCTTACAAGTGGTTTAGTCATCAACCCGAACACCTGCATACATCCAGCATGTCACATGAGCCATAACTCAAAGTAACCATTTTTAGCAATATCAATCCTCCAATGGCCTGGTTAGATTTAGAAAAGCTCATTTTGCCATGGGCGGTTTTTAGTAGAAGCAGTAACTGCAGTGATTAGGCAGTTTCTTACCACTGTACTGAAAAGTACAACTGTGATAGTACTGGTGATCATGATTGCGCTTCCACGCAGTTGTGTATAGCCTGAACTGGTAAACTGCATTAACAGAAACGGATGCATGAAATAAATTCCAATTCTCTAAAATACAAGTTGGAAAATTCCCACAAGTTCAATGTTCTTCACCTGATTATAAGCAAGAGCCATAGAAACAGCCCCACGCATAAGACCAGCCCACCAAATTGTTACCTAACAAGCAAATATTCATAGGGACAACTTGTATGTTAAGTAATTCGCACACATGAAAGCTTTAGATAATCAAATAGCTTGAAAGCAGTACCTGTTGTTTTATGTCGATTTTCTCATATGGAGACTTCTTAGTCAAGTTGGATAAAAAGGATAGGGGGAAAACAAAGGCTGCTCGTCCAACCAGAACCAATCCCAAGAGAATTGCACTCACCGCAACTGATGTTCCAGGGCTGAGAAGTTTAAACAGGAATTAACCTCCCCACATTCAGCAAATGTATGCAAATCTTGAAATTTACTTGCATGGTATCTAAACTCATTTCTTTACATTTTGCTCACCTATGGCTCACAAACTTCCATTTTTCTATGTCCAAGGCATCCATGCCAACATATAGGAAGATGAAGATCTCAGCAACAAACGACAAAGTGGCAAAGGCATGCCTGCAATGGTTGATCAGAGGCCAAATGTTAGTCATGAGAAAAAGAAGCTAACATCTTTAAAGGAAACAATGTGATAGTTGTGATTGAATTGATTGCAGTAATGTTTAAACTTAACATACTTAGTCGTTACTCTTGAACTTTCTGTCACATTATGCCATGTATAGTGAGACATGACAATTCCACAAAAGAATACGGTGAGAATTGCACTTAGATAGAATAGCTGAAACAAACCAAATAATTAACATTAAGGTTAGAATTCCTTTTGCTCCCAAACTTCAATGTGCCAATAGGGGGAAACAAAAGAGAAAAAGAAAGATAGAAACACCAACAAACAAGGGTTCTAGGAGAGGTTTTCTGCTGTTTCCCTAGAAAACTTACTTCAGCCAGCATATATGAAAGGTAAGCCATGAGTATCATTAGAGCAACTTCACGGTCAGTAGAGTGCCTGAATTTTGCATTAGAACATAAATTATGAAGGCTATTTTATTACTTTTCATCTTCGCCACCATCAGATTAAGTAAACAAAGGGCTACTTGAGTTTGTTAAGAGAAGAGAAAAGCATGACAATGTTTTCAAACCTGCCAAAGTAGAGCTTCTTAATAATGTATGCACTAAGTAGTCCAGCCTGCAGGAGAATGTCAATATAATACCATCAAATAATGGATAGTGATTAAAAAGGAAGCACATGCCAACTGGACAGTGAAAAGAGAGAAACATACAAAAGCTCCCAAAGCAGTGCTCGAGATAAACAGGTATAGAAAGTTCCCAATAAATTGATAAGCAACACTCGAATTTATGTGTGATAGATCAAAACTCTGGATTGCATTGAAAAGCACCACTGAGGTAGCATCATTAACTACACCTTCCCCAAAAACCAGACTGTACAATAAAGGCGTCTCATCCTGATTAAGCACCTGCACATATATAAATGAATTGAGCCAGAGATATTCTCCAAAAACTGTAACCAGATTTTCAGCTTCACTAGGCCATCAATACCTGCAAGGTACAAACAGAATCTGTAGCAGAGAATATTGCTCCAATAGCTGAAAATAAAAGGACAAAAGCAAACATAAGAAGGGGATCAAACTAGGAAACCAAACAAAGAATAAGCAGTATTCAGCATACCAAGATAGTCGCCTATATCGAGGGAACCAACATTCATTTTCTTGAAGAAGTGCATAGCACCTAAGTAGAAAGAAAAAAAAAATTAATTCTGAACAAATAAGGATAACATTCTTGACTAATAAGACAAAATATCAAAAGCAATTCGTGCTTTTAATGCTTTCTTAATATACCATAGAATGTCTTATATCTTCCATGTCTACTTTTCCTTCAAAAGTTTAATCGTGGTACGCAAACTGTGCCTATGAATATTTTACATGAACTCTTATCAACTGCAACATCTGTTGTATTCATATTACACCATAAGGAATATTTTTCCCTACTCAGCTGTTGTTTTTTTATACCTACTGATATGACGCCTGTGGATATCAGTGTACCAATTGCACCAAAGAGCATGATAGTCAAGAAGTTGCGGAAAAATTGCTTCTTCTTCACTTGAAACCTGAAGAGTGAAGAATCATAACTAAACGGTGAAGAAACAACAACAGCAGTCAAGAAAATTGAGTTTTGCTAAAGCACATTTTTATGTAACCCAAAAAAAAAAAAAAAAAAAACAAAAAGAACAAATGCATGCATCCACATTTGTGGATGCTGCTGCCTTGCCATCACTCTAACTATAAGATGCTGATCAATGATGAAAAACAATGATCGACATCCTTATAATTTGTGTTTAGAGTTGCTAATCTATGAAATTAGCATAACAATGAAGAAGCACAAGAACTGAAGAACCCACTTCTATCATGGCTACATAAACAAAATACAGAGTCTTAACATGATTAGGTCATTCTTTTTCATGTTTGGTTTAAACCCACCATCTACCGCTTTGATACTACGCTGCAAGTTTCACACTACCAATCTACAAACATACAAATAAATACAATTTCTACCAAGTCCAAGATTTTACATTTTCACTTGTTCTTAAAAGTCAAAACAGAACTGTCTATAAAGTAGGAAACCAAGCTCTGATACTGTATTAGGAAATTCAAAGCCCTCCTTAGGTGTTGAAGTTGAAGTTGAAGTTAGAGAGACTAATAGCTTATCCAGAGGCTCTCGACCTTATAAGTAGGCAACTTCACTTATTTTTTAGTGAAATTAAAAGAATCAGACAAGTTATCTACCAATGTTCCACAATATGTACTCTACCTAATTAGCACAACTACCTGTCAACTTTAATTATGTCAAAGTTAGATAACGAGAAGCCGACAAGCAACAACCCAGAAAGCAATTGAGACCAACTGTACTTTAAAGAAAGTGAAAACCAAGCACAATGATTAATGATCCTCGCTAATTGACAACAATAGCATTACTATAGAAAACACAACTGATTGTAAACACTAATTTATTTAAAATTTGAGTTTATCATTAGAATTCATGGACCCAATCTAAATAATATTTTCCTAACATCCTTAGGATCGATGATCAAGTGCTATAAACAAATAATAATGATTCCTAATCTCAAATAAAACACTGAAGATAATGAGCAAACAACTTCAGAATGAAAAAAAAAAAAAAAAATTACCCAGCATTGAAAATAATAGGAGGAAGAAGGTAGATGAAGAATAAGTCTTCACTGAACACCAAAAGCCTTGAGCTCTTGCCTCCAGTAGTAAGCAAGATAATGACCCCAGTGCATAGACCCTGCATTAGCTCACCATAAACCTATCACAGATTATGCATTATTTTACAAATCTAAAAACCAGCAAAACTATAAAAAGAACCCAAATGTGAGCAAGAGTAGATGATACTGACTATAGCTAGGGCTGTGATGGACTCGTTCATCCACCTGTTCTCCTCTAGTAAATGCCCAATTACTATACAGGCGCAGAGAAGTGCCACAAAAAGGTTTATTGACACCACTGAAGAGTGATCTGATCCCACTATTGCCTCCGATTTCGACAGAACAGATTCTACACTGACCGCCATTAAAGTTGCAGCTATTCCAACTTATTAGAAGTTAAGCCCACAAAATTTAGATATATATAAAACCAATGGTTTGATTTTCCAACTCCCAACTTTCCCTTAAATTTAATCTCTTTTTCAATGGCTATTAGCTTTTTCGACGCAATCAAACAACTCCCTGCAAACACAAACATTAAACTGGTTCAATAGATTCGGCAAGAATAAATGACCCAAAAAGAAAAAACGAAATTTGATTTTTCTTTTTCCTTTTCTTAACAAATAGTTTCTGGGTATCCAAAAAGGGATTTCTTCATCAGATGCAAAATGAAGCCAATCCAAAAGGAGAGCTTTTTAACGTAAGCAAACTGAGTCAGCAACTCGCTTACTTACTCACTCAGTCAGCTGGAGCTCGAGGTTTTTGGAAGTGTGTAAAGATCATGAAATGATAAAGCTTCGATCTTTGAACTTGAATTTATCAAAGTTTCACTTATGAGCCAAACCCTTTATAGAATTTTGAAGATTATAAGGAAATCGAGTGAAGCTTAAGCAAATATTTAGAGAGAGAGAAGGCGAGGAATATAAAGAAATAGATGGGAGGGCAGAGGCCGAAAGAAAACAATATTTACAGCTTTGAAAGGAGTGCGTAAGTCAAAAGTTCAAATTTTTACAGCCCCAAGACCGTTGATGTAAAAAAGGCGCGACGAAAGTATGGTAATTGATTGGTTATGATTGAGGTTGATCGTAGTATCGGGTGTAGCTTAGAATTGCTTGCTGTCTGTAATTTGTACGTGAATGGAGGGAGAAAAAGGAGGAGAGAGAAAGCAGGAAAGAAAACTAAGAAAGTCCAACGGAAATGATTGTGTCGTCCACACTCCACAGAATCTACGTAAAATTACTATTACACCCTTCAGGTTTGATGGTATATATTAACTGGTCTATTTATGTATTGAATCCGTCAAATTTAGTTCAATTAACTACAAAGAACTCCCCTTATTTTTTAATAGATTATTATGTTAGTTAATTATAAAATACTAAAAATATCTTATTTAGTTTTTTTTATAAATTTAATATTCTGTTAATTTAAAATATATATTAAAATATTTTGTAGCAAGCTGATAATATTAAATTTAGGATAAATTTAATATTTTGTTTGTCTTTAACTATAAAAATAAATGGAATAGTTAGATAATATATTAAACTAAACTTGAATAACTTTATAATATATTTTCAAAAATAAAAAAATCAATTAATGTATTCTACTAAGTTTCAGAGATGTTTGTTGGAAAAATTGTGACCATGAGCCATTTTGAGAGGATTATTTGGGTGGGTCCCACAACTCGGTTTTGGGAAAAAGACCCAAATATATGTTATTTGACATGAGGACTTGATAAGGAGATTTAAAAGTGAAAAGTGAGTGGAAGTTTGTCCCACATTACTAATATTTAAAATTGGACTTGTGTTTATATATAGAGATGCATTCTTACATTGATAAGAAAAGTAGAATGGAAGGCTCTCTCTCGCACGCTCAGGCGCAGGAGGGGTGCAAATCCATGGTTCGGGATGAGCCAATGAACGACTTGCATACACGAATATCGGCTCAAAATCTCGTGGTCCTGAACAAGCCCAATTTTTACAAATTATTTTTTTTACTTCTAGAAAATTTGGCAACACTCTTGTGTTGATCCACACGACTGGCAATCTGTCACGCCCGTGTGGATCCATACGGTCGTGTGGATTCAATACTCTCGTGTGGATCCACACGGCTAGGCCACTGACACACCCGTATGGATCCACACGGTCGTGTCGTTGTGCCTGCAGAGTGAGCAAGGCAAATCCACACTCCCGTGTGGATTCTATTCTAGAATGGACTTTTGAGATTCATGTCTTTTGGAATGTTAATTTCTGATGTTTTAAATATTAATTTCACTATTATTTAAGACTTACAAAGGTATTATTGGAAGCCTTTAAAGGAAGTTAATCACAATTAATCTCATGTCTCCTCCATCTAGTATAAATAGGTGGTTTAGGTTTGAATTTTAAAAGGGTTGATGTAGAGTATACTTTGATTGTTCTTGAAGTATTTCTTTATTTCTTCTCCTTCTTATTCTCAAGTGATAGAGGGTGTAATAAGTTAAAAGTTCGTTGTAAGTAGGTGTTGTGTGTTCAACAACTACTTGGAATCTATTATATCCTGAGAGACAAATGCCGGTTTTCCTAAATACCAGTGTATGAGACAAATTTTTCTTGAGAAAACTCTGTGCTATACAGGTTTCAGATTGGTTTTCCATTTCTATTGTTTTTTGAATATTGAATTAACAATTCTCCTATTTTATTGTTGTAATTCTCCTAACAATTTATATGTTCATTATGTAAAATTTAGTTAATTAACATTTATATATTTTAATGAATATTAACAATTATAGGGTTCAGATTTGGGATGTTTCAAAATGGAGCTATAAAAGTAAATTTGAATCTTAAAAGCATATATTTGTCCAAATCCCAAACAAATTGTATTGCGAAAAAAGAATAATGGATATGGGACCTTTTAATCTTACACAAGAATAATAAATTAACATTCTTAAAACAATGAAAATTAACTTTTCGTACATATATGTCATCATATTTTCCTGTGCCAGTCCACAACCTTATTTGTATTATTCCAGCAACTTAGGTTTTTTTTTTTTTTTTTGGATTTGGATGAAAATTTGGAATTTTTTTTAGTTTGTTTTCCAATTTTAATTCCCCATTTTTACAATTGCACGAACAAGAGCATGAAAAGTTTTATTTCCACAAAATATGGTCCTTTTTATTCTCTCTCTACTCTCCCTCTCTTTTTTTTTTCTTCTTTTTCTTCTTCTTCTTTCTTTCTATTTATACTACTACCAACTCCGTCCACAATTCAAACAACCTCTTTATCACTCCTGTAATATTATTTTTTCCAAAATCTTACCATATTTAAGGAAAAAAGACAAGAAAAATCAGGTTTCAGTTTGCCCTCTCTATTTCTCATATTTCTCTGCTTTTTTTTCTCAAATCTAATACTGGAAATGGATTTAGAGGGTTGAAAAACTTTGGATTAGACAATTTGAGCTCGGAAACCACTGTTTGAGAGATGATCGAAAAAAGAAAAATCGGATGTCAGGCTTCTCTCTCCGTTTCTCCTATTTTCCGACTTTTTTTCTCAAATATAATATCAGAAATATATTCAAACAGTTAAAAAATATTGAATTGGACAATCTGAACTATGGAAACCACCGTTTAAAAGCTGATCAGAAATAATTCTTTCACTTGCTGTATATATAACCTATATATAATTAACATATAATATTTTATAGAGATATAAAGGCAAACTGCAGTATATATTATAATTTCATATTATAATTTCGTTATAAATATAACCCATATATACTCAATATATAGCAAACTCAGCTGTCTTTATTATTATTATTATTATTATTATTATTATTATTATTATTGTTGTTGTTGTTGTTGTTACAAGAAGTGTCATGTGGTTTTGTTTAAATAATAGAAAGTTTGGGATTTTGAAGAAATTTTGGTATAGTTATTTTAACACAGGATTCATTAAGATTAATTAATTAAGCTTTTTTTTTAATTTAGCTGTGCATTGTAGCCATTTGTCAAACATGCATGATAATCTAATATTTAATCTAAGTATATATAAAAAAAAGGTGAAAGACTACCATTCCTTATCCATTTTTTCTTTGTTCCATAAATTCGTCAACTAAGTTCCTGCAAAATAACCATTCACTATCTTTTTAATCCTTATTTTTTTTATTTAATTTATAAATTACTCCATTTGTTTATTCCAGCTAAAAAAACAAAAGAAATTAATAAAAGGTGATTGTTTAGGAGTTTTTTCAGCTATCTTCCCTTTTAAGTGACCCTTGGAGAAAACCGAATATTTTTCTCGCTTCGTCACCCACTTGGTACCACCCCATCACCACCACCACCACCACCACCTCATCTCCACCATTATCCACTCTCATATGTCAATCCGCAATCTCATACAAAAACAGATTTAGAAGAAGCACTCGCTTATTTTAGATCACCGATTAATCTTACACTGACTCTTGATTTAATTAATATTACACCTCATCTTCTCAAATGATTATTATACTTTTAAAAATTTGTGCAAAAATAATTTTTTTTATAAAAATTACTTAAAACAATTTATTTACCGGATTGCTAATAACGTGGTATCAGAATGCTAACATGTAATGACACATCATCATTCACGTAAATGTTACATCAGCAAATTTAAAAAATTATAGTGTTACATCGTTGTCCACATTAATAATTCAGTGAAAAAATTGCTGAAAGTGATTTTTTATGGAAAAAAAATAAAATTTAATAATTTTTATGGGAAAAAATTATTTTGTGAAAGTTATAAAAAGAATAATTACATTTTGTAAAATTAACCTCCGACGCCGGTGGCTTCTCTCTATACGGCACGGTTTGGGTGCATCCAAATTTGTAATCAGAAAAAAAAAAAAAAATAGAGAGAGAGCCAAAAGACAAAATCAGGACTTTGTATAAAAACGAAAATTAAATATATAATTAGAGGAAACACGGAAGGATTTGTGTATTAAAAAAAATCTAAATATAAATGGAAAAATTCATTAAAATTCGGGATTTAATGTCTTTTTTTTTTTCCTTTTCATTAGAAAGCTCAGTAGAGCAACCATCCTTCATTTTCAGTTTCGTGGCTAGCCAGGAAAGCACCCACCAACACCTAATAAGGCCCCCGACACCAAAACCACACCAAAAAAAAAATAATTTTGATCCGTAGTTAATTCAATTCAGTGTACCAGTAATAAAATATCTTATCGTGTACATGAGTTAACACATTAACTATATCTAAAGATTTTAAGTTTGAATCTGAATATACAACTATTTTAAAATTTTTAAGGGAGTGATTTGACCCTTTTAAAATTATCAAAAGAACATGAGATCTTTCTGACCACTTGGCATACAATCGTTGGATTTCATTTATATTATAATGTTGGATTTTGTAGTTTTTTTCGGAAAATTCGTTCAATCCCATAATATATATTCAGGTTACATAATATCTATTTATTACATTTGATCTACTTCAAGGATTGAACCACTGACTTATCATCAACATTTTCATTTACTGATAAATTATATTCAAGATTAACACTAACATTCCATGATCAAATTTCCAGTGATGAGAAGATTGCAGCGGCAGCCATGATGATGATGGGCTCAAAACATGCACCGATATTTGAACTTGATATGTTTTATTATAATAATTCTTAAAATTTTCGAAATGATCAGCTTGGCCTTCGAAACCACACTGCTGAAAATTGCAAAAAAAGAATTATCTACTGATATTGACAATATAATTTGGTACCTTTTTTTCTTTTTTTCAATTGAGTCTTAGATATTTATTCACACTATAACTCTAGGTCCAATTATAAGTTATAACAGAACAGACACCAGTGATACGCACGCGTCGTCAATTTGCGCATTAATATTCTGATTTAATAATTTTTAATGCTTAAATTATTTTTATTAATTAAAAACAAAAAACAAAAATGTAAAAAAAAATTAAGTTGAGGGTGCTAAAAATAGAAAAAATCTAAGTTCATTAATGTGTCAAACTGATTATGCAAAAAAATTTATGTACCACAAACGCAAAAGCTGTCCAGTTTAGGCACAAATAATAATAATAATAATAATAATAATAATAATAATAATAATAATAATAATAATAATAATAATAATAAAGAGAAAGTGAAGAAAAATTAAACTATTTTTCATTAATTGCAATTACATATTTATAAGTATAAAAATGTTATAGAGATTAAATTCTATTTATATAAGAAATTTATATATAATAGAAATAATAATAGACAACAACTTCAATATTATCATAACACTCCTTCTTTGATGTCTATTATATAAAATATGTTTCATTAAAACTTTACTAAAAAAACCATGTAGGAAAAATCTTACTAAAAAAAATAGCATATTATTCATATAGAAATTTGCGTAATAATATTGCTTCATTAAAAACATTATCATGAAAAGATCTTTTTGTCGGCGTATGCCAATTTATTTACCAATTTCTTAAATATTATTGCAAGCAGTGCTTTTGTAAATAAATATACCAAATTATTAGTAGATCGAATTTGATGAACATCTAAAATTCTTTGTTTATGAAACTCATGTGTGAAAAAAAAAAAATTGACAAAATGTGTTTTGTTCTATCTCTTTTAATGTTCTTAATTTGAATTGTGCAATATAAGCAGTATTATCTTCATATAGTATTGTTAGACTTCTTTTATCAAATGAGATATCACATGTTTCTTAATTTGATATATTAGATCATAGATCCCAACTATATACATTTTCTATTAGTCTCATGAATTACCAATATTTTAGCATGATTAGATAATATGACAGTTAGAGTTTTCTTAGTAGAACACCAAAAAATAACAGTTCCACCATATGTAAACAAGTAATCTATTTGTGATCGAGTTTTATGTGGATTAAATAAATATTCAGCATATGTATATTCAATTAATTATGACTTTGAGTCTTGTGGATAAAATAAATTTATATATGATGTACCACATAATAAATAACGGAATATTTTTTTTACACCATTTCAATATCTTCGAATTGGTAAAGAACTATAACTTGCTACTAAACTCATAAAAAATATTGTATCGGATCTTGTACAATTAGCAATATATATTAATACTCAAATAGCATTAAGATATGGTACTTCTATACCAAACATTTCAAACTTCAGTGATATACTAGTATATTATGTTAAACTATATAAAACAAATTATATATTTTTCAAACCTCAAGAAAATACTAGTTTATTATGTCAAATTAGAAAGAGTAAACACTTATTATTATTATTATTAACTAATTTTAATCCGCCTTGACAAATTGCTAAATACTACTTTTACTGTTGATCTTTCAATTTACATGTTTTAGGTAACTTTAACAATGTATTATAAATAAATTTATAACATATGTTCAATGTAATTTCAACAATATATTATAAATAAATTAATTATAACATTATGTTAAAATATTTGTATTATGTAAATATTTACATTAATAAATATTATACTTATTTATATATTAGAAATTATTATATTTATATACTATGTACTTATTTTAATTTTTACAGACCAAATGCGAGAGTAACTAATTGGTTTACAAATATAATAAAAGTGAGTATACTTACACACAGTGATGTACCGCTTATGCCCCTGATAAGTTTACGACCCTGTTCTTTTTATAGTGTTTTTCTTTTTCAATGACTTTGGTATTAAACGCCGTCATTGGTAGCCAAGCAAAGAACATCCATGACCCAACATACCGACACAGCACTATACTACTGTAGCAGATGAAACTTTTCAACTTTTAAAATTACATTTATATCCTCAACATAACCCACTATTACCTACCTAAAAAATGTATTTTTTTGACTTTAACTAGCCCCAGCCTCATTTTGGTGTTTAACCTAATCCCTAACAAAAACCATTCATCTGACTGACTGCCTTTCCTATCATTGCGTTCCTCTTTCTGCAGCTCCCTTTGTTTTTGTTTTTTTTTTTTTTTGAATTTTTTTCCATTTTATATTTTTTATTAATATATATATATATATATATAATGTAATAATTTAAAAATTATTTTGAAAGACTGAAAATAAGAGAGAGACAGAGAGCTTATGATACTTTTTTTTTTAATTTAAAATATTAAAATTTTCGATAAGACACCATTACTAAAAATAATAAATCAAAAAAGAAAAGTACAAGCATTAAAGAGAGAGATAGTAACCAAAGAACATACATATTTGTTTGGTTTTGAATAATTACAACGGAAAAAAGAAATGAAAGAGTTGTTTTGATAATAAATAATTTCAAAAATTGGAAGTGTGGTCATTTAGAAAGTTTGAAGAATATGATTTTTTTTCTTTTTTTTCTTTTTAGGAATATAAATTTCTTTCATATTTATTTTTAATATTTTTAAATGGTAACTATGGCTACTGATTTTCTATCTATTTAAATTTGTGTTAAAAAAAATTCACTCGAAATTAGTTTAAAATCAGATAAAATTTAAATTGCATAGTTCAAAAGTTATCTGAATTTAACCTTTAAACACGACTGCTTTGCAAAATGTCCGATGCAACACGCTGTTCATGTACTAGAATATATTAAAGGCACTTTTCGTTGAAGAAAACCCCTTGGATTCCTTAACATGGAACACAAGGAAATTGGAAAGAGACGCATCAACATCGTCCATTGTTGGATTTTGAAGATGAATCATATTCAGAAAAAACACATTGAAAAATTAAATTTTCAATATCCAAATTACATGATTTTATTTGTGTCATTAAAATTAATTAAACAAACACATTGTTAGAAATTATACATTTAACTTCTTGGATTTGTTCCTCATATTCTTCTTATCGGGTTGTGCAAACCACAATAATTCAAGTGAATATATCTCTAATAGAAGTCTACGCGAAGAAATGATAAAGGAAACTTTTAGGGTGATGGCTTAAACAATCACTTTATCCTAACTGGCAATGTAATTTGTTCATGGGAGAAAAAATGTAGAGAAATTAACTTTTAATTATAAAAAGTAGAGGCTAAATTCTATAATGTGAAAAATAGCTTTTATATATGTCTATGTCAGTGTCTTAGTGTTTAAAGTCTTATTTAAACTAAAAGACCACTTAAAATTCAAAAACCATAAAAATAGGGCATATGGGACAGAATGGGCTGCATTGGCCAAGCTTGTCTACAAACCCGCAGACCCCAAACAACTCCAAAACCCACGAAACTTTTTTGTGGTCTCGATACCGTTCGGCCCCAAATTTCTCTCATTTTTTGCATAATATCCAATATCATTTTACTCATTTTTTGCATCTCCAATGCGTGTGACCCATTAGGTTCCCAATTATATTGACCATCTAAATTAATAATTAATTTGAGCAAGTTATAAGCGGTATCTAACAACATGTTATGACTTCTAATTGGCCAGAAAGTTAGTGGTTTGACTATAAACTTTTCCATATACAACAATCCGCGCAATTCGCCATTTCACCATTTTATACCTTAATCGGTTCAAAGCATGGATAATGTGTTAGCTTCCGCTAGATAAACGTCTCGAGTTCGAGCATTTGGTATGCAACTATAGTAAAACTGATAAGGAAGTATTTTACCACCCTTGATATCCTATTCGGTACAAACATAATTAGCATGTGAGGTCCTATATAGCTGACTGGCTGAGGATATCTATCGTCAGACTAAAATAAATAAATAAATTTTATATATAGTTTTTAATTAATATAATCATATCCTTTTATGTCATTAATATTTTTCAGTTAGTTTTTCCAAATACTTTTAATTTAATTAGCTAGATTATCAAAGGTTAATTACATCCGTGGTCACTAAATTTTGTATTACTTTCATTTAAATGACCAAAATTTTTTTATAACACAAAAATAACTTAAATAAACTTTTATTGTACAAAAATCACTTTTGGTCAATAGACTACTCGGATGCTGAGCCACTTCACTGCCACCTCATTGCTATGTCAGTGACACGTAAGCATCTGGGTAAATTACTGACCGAAAATGATTTTTGTGTAATAAAAATTAAGTTTATTTATTTTTGTGCAAAAAAAAAATTTAATTATTTAAATAAAAGTAATACAAAGTTTAGTGACCACATATACAATTAACCCGATTATCAACTATCATATTTTCAGTTACTAGATTATCATCTTATACTTAGATTATTAGCTAGTTTTAAAAGCCATAAGATATCAAACTCAAATTGAAAATAGTAATCTTATTTCTATTTCAAGACGAGACATTACCAAACTAGCCCTAAAAGTAATAGTAATAGACTAATAATAACAGTGAGCGGAGCATTATAAGGACAAGTGGACCAATGCAATTTCAAGATCTTAGCATTTCTAATAGATTTTTTATTTACGCTATATTCTTTATTACGAGGAGTTATTTCATAAAAAAAACTATCCAATAAATTCTTTATCTTTAAAATTTAGAGTAAAGAATGAATTTAATTTTATATATTTAGAAAATCAAATTTTACTCTCTATTCTAATTGTAATTAATGCACATCTATTTTTTATGCAAATTTTATTTTTTTATTGGTGTGTTTTGTTAAACATACATTTTTTGTTCCTCGTAATAAAAGTTTTTTACATCTATTTTTTAGAAATGTTATTTGTACCAACTCTTTTTATCTTAACCTGTTCCAACTTTCATTAAATTATTTGTAAAATAAAGATCATCTTAAAGCATTTCTCTTTAAAGATTATCCTTAGTAAAATAAGGAGCATCTCTTTAGAAATGTTACAGCAAAAACTTTTTCACAACTCCAGTACACTTTTTATATTTTTACTTATCTCATACAAATTAATATTTATGAAAAGAAAAAGAGAAATGATACTTGTTCTTTGCATTGTTCAACTTGTATTAAAATACATATATTTTAATACAAGTTGGGATAAAACGAATTGAGACAAGTAGCATTTCTCTTAAAATAAAAAGTCTTATTAGAAATACTCTTGGCACTAAAAATCCATATTTATTACAATTTCCCAGAATTTTGAAACGATGAGGAAACAAACACAATGAGATGTCAAGGTGTTCATGTTATTTAAAAATTATAAGTTTCAATATGATATATTGTAAGAAATGTTTTCCACATTTCAATCCAAAATCTCATTATCAGAATTCATGCTTGAAACTTATAAAATATTAATTATCATTAATAGAATATAATATTATCTTCAACAGTGCTCTTTATTTTTAAAAAGCATTTTCGATATAATAATAAGCATCTTTAGATACAGAGAGCACAAAGCCTAAGTTTAGTAAACAAATTTGCAGCGAAAAAAGTGACGAGTGGAGAAGAGAAAAAATTTTAAAAAATTATACTAGTGTATTATGTCAAATTATATAGAATAAATTATATAAATTTCAGGGAAATATATATATTCATCCTCTCGTCGTAATTGAGTGGTCACTGGCAATTTCATCTTACGTACAGGTGAACAAGAGCCAGCCAACCCAACTCCTCATGTGACAATCGGTAGACCATTTTTTTTGTCCTCTGATCATTATTTCCAGGAAAGGACAGACACACCACCTTTGGTGTCAATCAGTACACAGAAGAAAGGGAAAGCTGAAGATGATTAACAGTAAAAAACAAACTGATGTGGGGTTCGCTATAAATCAGGCATGAGCATATGAATGTTTGGTTGACATTGATAGATGATAATGGAGACTAATAAAGACTAATGAAGACATGAAGACCTACATGAGTTTTGAAAATTTCAATCTAAAAAGATAAAATACATGACATAAAGTGGAGTTAATTTTACCGATGGACATTATATTTATAATAATTTGTGCGAAAATAATTTTTTTTATTTTTTTCCTATAAAAATCACTAAACTTTACTTTTTTTTTTCCATAAAATCAATTCCAGTAATTTTTCAACAGATTGTTGATAACGTGACATTAGAATGTTGACATGTAATATCACGTCATCAATGACGTAGATGCTATGTCAACAAATTTAAAGAATTATAGTACTACATCGTTGAACAATCCAGTAAAAGAACTTTTGAAAGTAATTTTTAAGGTAAAAATGAATTTCAGCAATTTTTATAGGAAAAAAATTAAAAAAGTTATTTTTGCACAAATTATAAAAAATATAATAGTCTTTAGTGAAATTGACCCCGCAAATTGTTCCCATGCATTTTCATTTACTTCACATACATAGATTTTAGTCTAATAATCGGCAGTTTTCATTATTAAATTATGTGGTCCAAAAATAATGAAAAAAATAAAATTCTCTTTGCATTACTATTTAATTTGCAATGTAAATTAATAGAATGAAATCTGGTCGATAGTCTAAGTCGGTTTATATATTAATTATATAAGCTTGAGAAATTCTAACGACAATCACTTTTAAAAAAATTATTTTATTATACAGGATTTTGATTCTTGTAATTTATTTTTTATTTAATGAAAGATCAATGTGATAAGTAAATATTTATTTTATTATATAGAATGCATAAGGTTTAAAAATATATATCATACACAACTGTTCTATGTAATATTAGATATTCATGCAATTTAAATTGTATGAAATTGGTACAGAAAATGAACAAAAAAACAAAAGAAAGTCATTTGTAAATTAGCCATTAGATTAACTTTCTTATTATGTTTATGTCATAGTTTTTTATATATTAATTATTATACCACAATGGATACATGTATATTTTACATTCATAATAAATGAATATTCAAGTTGTTGATTATATTATGAATGCAGTAGTTAATTATACTAAGAAATATACGGCCCTTTAATTATCTACAGAGAATTTATTATCGAGGTGTTGATAATAATGAGTTAAATATCTCTGGTAAAATATAATTTTAAAAAATGTTTATAACCGGTATAGGACAATGAATTAGGCATTCATTGAACTTTTAGGTTATCACATAATTTATTTTGAAGAGGAATCTCATTCTCCATGATATAAAGATATCTAAATAAATCAGTGGGTTCTTAAAGAGTTAAGGGTACCGAACAGTGACGCCTGATAATAACTACACAGATAGTGCTAGATGTCAACAGTTATTATTTTGGTCATAATATATGAGTCTTCTGTGACTCGAAGTCCTTTGACTTGAGGTGTCAAAACTGTCATTTCATGGGTAGCTGTGGAGGTGCTCTTGCCATGTACTGGGCTATTCGCACTTGGTAATCCCGCTCATAGTCACCACAGTTAGTCATGTAGTGAGACGTGAGATTATCAATAGTAGGACTCGTTACCCTGTAGCACCAGGGCAAGATCCTAATGGAGTTGATATTTTGATTCTGATAAAATAAATTTCTGGTAAGGAGAAATATGACTTATTCAATATAAGATTGAATTATTAATTAGATTAATAATGATAAGTCTTATTTTAATCAGAACGCAAATTATCACTCATTAGTATATTGACTAATAGGGTTTGACATGCTGTGACCCTAATCAATATCGGGATCATAATGAGATGACTTAATATTATGATTTAAAGGTCAAAAAATATTTGTAATTTTATCGGTAATTAAAAGGAGAATTCCGGAAGGATATTTAATATATCCAGGTATACGAGGAATTTGGAAATTGTGTCCGATATAATATTAAGAGTTAATATTATATTTTCGTTTCGATAAAATTATTGACCTTATAAGTCACACCAAATATTTTATTAGTCTAGTCCATATAAAGATGTGAAGAGTAATTTAATTGAAAATTAAATTAAAAATGATCACATATTTTTGAGTTAAAAATAATGTTGATTAATTTTAATTATTTCTCTTATTTATAATTTTAATTAAAGTGTTAATTAAAATTATAATAATTTAATTAAGTTGTTAATTAAATTAATTATAGTGCTATATTAAAGTAATTACTACTATAATAGAAGAAAAAATTGATTCTATGATTAATTATGGTAGCTAGAAATGAGTTATACAATTGTTGCACCATCATTGTATCATAAATCAAAATTAAGTAAAAAAAAGAGGCAGAATTGAATTTCGGTCACCAACATTATTAAATAAGGTTGAAAACCTTGAATATGTGGGTTGGCCAAAATTTGGCCCAATTACCCTCTTCTACTTCAAATTCTTCTTTCTCTTTTCCTTAATCATTTTTTTTAAGCTTCTTCGTCTGGTTCAGTTTTTCTCTCTGAGCAAAATTTGATTTTGTTCTTAAAAATTTTCTTTCTCTCATATGGTATGAGCATTGAAAGAAAAATATTGAAAAAAAGCTTCTAAAGAGTTAGTAGCTAAGAAATTTGCCAAAAGGAGAAATTTGTGATCATACATCTGGGACTAGCAAAAAGGAGTTTCATCAACACAAACAAAGCTTTTGGTTTTTTTGCTTAATTTGCACATTAGTGATCTCAGTAATAAAAGGTTTGTCTGAATCCTTTTATTTTTCCATTTCGTTCTTTAAATCATGGGATGATCTTGGCAAAATGGATTTTATCCATAAAAGTTAACAAAATATGTTTTGTTAAAAGTTATAGATAAATGCTCAAGGTTAACATGAAAAATGTGTTCTCATGTCATGCAATATTTGATTGTATGTTTCGGTAAAATTAAAAATTTTTGAAATCTATAATTTTGACCGAGACCTAGAGCTCCCCTCAATCCAAAATAAAATAACACTTCCGCTGCCAGCCAACAATTGGTATCAGAGCCATCCCATAATTTTTTGAACAAAATAATTATTTTTTGCTAGTAGGCTAGGTTTGGTTATAGATGATTTACTTGATGTTCTTTTAGATTTGATCTATATATTATGTTGCATGTGATGTTACATAATATATTTCTTATTTTGTTTTGGGTTTTTCAAAGGTGTTATGGGTTTTATTATTTTTATAAATTGGTTTGTAATATTAATAGATCCATAATTAATTTTTATCATTATATTGAAGTCCTTGGAATGCCAAGAGAATATAATGTAAAAAATTTTTCCTTTGGAATATGGAGGGCCGAAATGAGGAGGAGGAGCAACAAGATAGATCTGCCAAGATGGAGATTAATTTGTTTTTTCCATTTTGGGGTGGGAAATTTTTCTAGCAATTGCAATAGGATTGTAAATTGCATGATTAATTTCTATTATTGCATGTGATGTGATTATATGTAGTAAATGATTAAATATGTGAGCTTTAAATATTAATTTTAGATTAATTAAAAATAAATATTTATATATATAATTTAATTTAAAAGAGATTTAAATTAAATAGTTATATTATATATATATATATGTGATTTAATTTAAAAGATATTTAAATTAAATTATTATATATAAAAATTTTTATACGGTTGATTTTTTTCAAGTTGTTGAAAAAATTCAACAATATGTATAAAATTTATTTTTGGATCTAGTGGGTATAATAGTATACTCACAAAATATATATAGATATATTTATTCCAAAATTAATTTAATTTAAATATTATATAATATAATATGATTATATAATGAGCTCACATTTCACATTTGTATATGAAACATAAAGTACATACTAAAGAGGGGTAGTATGTATTTTATTCAATCAAATATCATATTTATATTTATAGATCCATAACCATCCGAGAATAGATGCAATCACTTTTTATAATCATATGAGATATGACATGAAAAGACTAATGTACAAACATTAACCTTAAAATTGAATTATGTGATAATTCAAAGATAAATTTATAGCTTTGTGGATGCTGGTAAATTTGTAATCCGGTTAATGTGCAAAGTGAGACCTTTAAAATTAAGATAAAAAACCAAGTAATCTTCCCAAAGATAATGAATCCAATAAAAATGTAAGATGTGTACATTGAGGCTCTCCATGAGAGCATTAATATGCAAGTTGTTGTATATTAATGATAAGGTCAAATAATATATTTGACTTGTAAAATGGATGGGCATCAGTGTTGCAAGAATGTCATTTTGTGAAGCTGAGTGGCACTAGATCGGGTCCATTTATTTTACTGATCTTATGGGTAGGATTCATCTAATATGTTAGCCCAAGAATGCCATTTTGTGAAGCTGAGGGTTAATATATTAGGAGCCAGTTAAAAAGGAAATAAATTGGGTTTACAATTGTTGTATTTGGCAAAGAGTTGTCATCTCAATAATATGTTAATATTCCAAAAATGCCATTATGAGAAGCTGAGGAATATTAATTAGAGTATTATTGAGACTCAATTTACTCATTAGAAGTTCACCCCAACGGAACTTCCGTTTCCTACGAGGGAAGTGTAGGATACGCCAAATTAGTGGGAGAA
>CATIWF010015854.1:0-25268 GCA_949630135.1 Balakata baccata | reverse complement strand
TTTTTTTTTCTAGTCAATGCTTTTAATTTAATCTACGTAAATGTTATTAGTAACTCATGAGATTTGAAAAATCATATAATACACTAGTAAAAATGAAAATTCTATTTTGATTAGAGGGTATTAATCTAGTAAATCAAAATTGCAAGTGAGTATTAGTTTATTATATCAAACTACAATGAGCAGATCATATATTTTTAAAATCTCATTAGGCACTAATGTATTATATCAAACTACAGTGAGCAAATCGTATATTTTTCAAATATTATAAAATTACTAATCCATTGTGTTAAATAAGATTGAGTAAGTAGTAATTTTTCTTATTTTTAATTAGATTTTGTTTTCTTTGTATTTGTTGGATGAAAGAATAGTGCTAAGAACAATGGTCTTTTTAAATAATTATTTAAATATAATTTTTTTGGTTGATAATGTTAGAAAAAAATATTTAATAATGATAAAAAAAATATTTTTTGAAATTTTCTCACTTCTTATCAATTAATTTTTTAAAATCCTATTGTTAGTATTGCTCGTAGGTTTTGTTCATAACATCAGTTTTTGAATTATATCAAGCATGAATTGTAAAAATTTGAATAATTTAGTATATTTTTAATTAGATTCTGTTTTCTTTGTATTTGTTGGATGAAAGAATAATGCTAAGAACGATCATCTTTTTAAACAATTATTTAAATATCATTTTTTTTGGTTGATAGTGTTAGAAAAAAAAAATTTAATACCGATAAAAAAATATTTTTGAAAATTTCTCACTTCTGATCAATTAATTTTGTAAGTTCCTATTGTTAGTATTGCTCGGAGGTTTTGTTCACCAAATCAGTTTCTCAAGTCCAAAGGGCGAAAATGCAATTTATCGAAATTTATCCTTTTTTTCTTAAAAATTATCAATATTCTTTTTTACTGAAAATCAATTTCTTTTCAACTATTTTTTCATGAATTTTATTCGCTATTTGTTTTTTTTTCTCTTTCTTTTGCCCTACTGAGACATTGCAACCACAATAGTATTTAGAGATTATGTTGATGTGAAAAAAGTTGCTGCAACGGCAATGTTATTCGGCTACTAAAATGGTATTTGATTGCAACGACATTGAAGCTACTACAATGACAACAGTATTTGGCTGCTAAAATGATGTTTGATTGCTAAAACAATATTCGATTGCAACGATATCAATGTTTACAGTAGTTAAATTAGAGAAATTGTTATATTTAATAAATTTACAATAATATTGTTGTAATTATAAATTTAATACGATCATAGTAGTTAGTATCATTTTTATGTTGAATTGAACCCGACGTTCAATGTAAATCTGAATTAAATATGTTTGTTTGAGAATTTCTAATGCTTTTTAATTTTGGATTGAATTATATTCTTTTTTTTTTTTGTCAATCCAACCAAGGTATATCCAAGATATTTTAATGTATATTTAAAAAATTTTTAAAGTATTCTGAAGGAATTACCGAATGTATACTTAAGGTATTTCCAATATATTATCATTATATACCTAAGGTATTATGAAAAGTATATCAAATGGTCAACAATATATTGAATTTGATGCTCATTGTATGTAAATATTATTAATTTGAAAATTTGTAATGTTTTTAATTTGGATTCAATTCAATTATTTTTCTTCTTTTACTTTTTGGTCAATGCTTTTTAATTCAATGTACATAAATGTTATTAATACCTTATGAGATTTGAAAAACAATATAATACAATAGTAAAAATGTATGTTCTGTTTTGTTCGTAAAGTATTAGTCTAATAAATCAAATTTGTAGGAAAGTATTAGTATATTATATCAAATTACAATTAGCAAATTATATATTTTTTAAATCTCATTAGGTACTAGTATATTATGTCAAACTATAAGGAGCAAATCATATATTTTTCAAATTTCATGAAGGTACTAATATATTATGTCAAATTAGATGGAGTAAATAGTAATTTTTTCTATTTTTAATTAGATTTTGTTTTCTTTGTATTTGTTGGATGAAAGAATAGTGCTAAGAACAATCATCATTTTAAATAATTAATTAAATATCAAATTTTTCGGTTGATAATGTTAGAAAAAAATATTTAATATTGATAAAAAAATATTTTTTGAAATTTTCTTACTTCTTATCAATTGATTTTTTAAAATCAATTAATTTTTTAAGTTCCTATTGTTAGTATTGCTCGTAGGTTTTGTTCATCAAATCAGTTTTCTAAAGTCCAAAGGACCAAAATGTAAGAGGGATTTTTCACAATGTACCGAAATTTATCCTTTTTTTTTTTTAAATTACTGATTTTTTTTTCTTTTTCATTTTAAAAAAAATCAATTTATTTTTAATCATTTTTTCTTTAAAGTTTGTTTGCTCTTTTTTTTTTTTCTCTCTTATCATATCCGAGACATCGCGACAACAATAATATTCATACATTATATTAATGTGGAAGAAGCAGTTGCAATGTGTTCAACTGCTAGATTGGTATTTGAAGCAACAATATTGGTGTTTTTAGTAGTTAAATTGGAGATATTGTTAGATTTTGTGAATTTACGATAATTCTGCTGTAATTATATATTTGATACAATCATAGTAATTAGTATAATTTTTTTATTGAATTAAATATGACGTTCAATGTGAATCTGAATCGAATCTGTTTGTTTGAAAATTTTTTAATGTTTTTTTTAATTTTGAATTGAATTTTATTCACCTATTTTTTTGCCAATTCAACCAAAGTATATCAAAGGTATACCTAAAGATTTCGAGGTATTTCCAATATATTTATAAGGTATACCCAATGTATTTCAGATGAATTTTTAATGTATTCCGAAAATATTCCTACTATACATCCAATATATTCAAGAAAATATACCAAAAGCTCAACAATGAATTGAATTCAATGCTCAATATGTATAAATACTGTTAGTTTAAGAATTTATTATGCTTTTAATTTGGATTCAGTTAAATTCTTATTATTCTTTTTCTTTTTGTCAATCCAACCAAGGTATTACCAAATATTCTTTTTGTTCTGTTTTGGTTCAAAATGAACTAAAATATTTCCAAAATATTTCCGAGATATATCAAAAAAATTTTCAAATTATACTTAAGGTATTTTAAAGGTATACCCAAATATTTTACAAATGAATTTTTACAAATCAATTCTAAGACTCTATAATAAATAATAGAAGCCAAACAATACGTTAAACAATCTATTAATAACCCACAAGGCGAATGAGCTCGTTATGCATTTGATCCGAGCAACTAGTCCAATTGGTGACTAATCACTCTCCCCTAAAGAGCTTAAGGGGCATGTTGAGACCTAGTAAAAGGAGATATAGATATGTTCCGGCCATCACTCTCTTGAAATTATAAAAATATAATTATTTTTTAAAAGACTGTTTCGTCTTTTAATTATAGGTTTCTTTCCTCTATTACAAGATGTTCCACCTTACACTCTTATTCTTTTTATTTTATCTTTTTAGTAAAAATTGAACAAAAATATATTTAAAGTATACTAAAAATATTTCAAAAATATACTATATACATACTATTGGGGTGACTTTCATATTTCAGTAATATTGTAATTATTTTACGGTTTTGTTAAAAAAATTTTGACGTATTTTTATAAATATTTTCACCTTTTTTCTTTTTTTATTTTTGTAAAATTTCCAAAATGCAACCGAACAACGGGCCAAACAGATGGGAGCACAAGGCCAAAAATTATGGCCCATCTGGCAGTTGCAAATTAGTTGCCTTTGCAAATTATTACATTAATCAATCAATAAATATCGCACTAATTGAACTGTGGGTTTACAAACAGTACCGCCAAATCCCTAGATATTATTAGCTTTTGCTTCATAAAATGATCCGACGGTTCATCAGGACAGTCAGCAGGTGTACGTACTCTCTACATACACTCCTAAACAACGTAACACCTACTCGGCTCAAATTAGCAAAGCGCCAGTTAACTTAAATCCCTAAGCCATCTCACAACTCCTTACCTTCCCTCGTTACCATCGCCCTGCTTCCGTCTTATACAGTAACACCTCTCTTCTCTTCTTCCATCTAACTTTCTTTCTGGTAGAAAAAACGAAATGAGTGTTGCGGCGGAACTGTTAGCTATAAAAAACCCTAGTCGTTTGATGTTAAAGGATGTTTCTTTTCAATCTTTAGTGGCCTTGGCGCCATCTTCGTCCCTAAAGTTCGGTTCTTTACTTAGGCCTAGGCGTTACAGAGCGTCCATTGAAGCCCCGGATACTTTTGCACCTAAAGGGCTCGGGATTGGGATTGGTTTTCGTTCTCTGGAGAGAAGAAATTTGTGGAACCGACCGATTGTGGCTTTCGCTGCATCCCATGAGGAATCGGTATGTTATGTTCACTTCAATATCGTCTGTCTGATTTAGCTAATCAGTTTCCAATTTAATTTGGCCGGTTTAAAAATTTAATTGAGTTGTTAAATTGATAATTTTGGACCGAGTGTGGAAGCAATGCTCTTGCTTGCGTATGAACTTACTATCTCAACTATTTGAATATGCTTATGAAGTTTTCTAGGCTCTAGCCATCATTAGCTTGTCTTTACCTGGGGGTTTTTAAATTTTGAATGGAATTATTGAGGATTATTTTTGCTTTGAATTAAATGTTTTGAAGCATTCAGAAATTGAAGTGGAAAAGGAAAAGAACAGTGCTGAGTTTGGAACCGAAGAATCACAAGAAGCTCGGAGACAGACTCTAGAGTCCTTCAAGGAGCAAGCACTGAAGATGCAAAGTGTGTCTCAAGAAGCATACGAGGTATATTCCAAAAAAGCAATTATCATTTTGAAAGAAACTCAAGAACAGATGAAGATTCAAGCAGACAAGACAAGGCATGATTTGACCTTGCTAGCAGAGGAACTTACTCAAGAGGGTAAAGAATACCTCTCAACGGCTGCTGAGAATTCCTCTGAACCAATGAAGGAGATTGTGGAAACTTTTGCTTCCTCAACTGATGATCTAAATGAGATTTCTCAAGTTCGTGATTTCTACCTTGGGATACCCTATGGTATGGATAACATAAATTGATATCTATTTACGCCAACTTGCTAATATGCAATTTCTCGAATGTGAAGATTTAGGATGTAGTAAAACAATAAATAGATCTCTGATGTAAATCCGCAGCCAAGTTCTGTGTTCTGTGTCAAACTGTTCAACTTCATTGCTACTCGTTGGTTATGTTAAGATAACACAAATTTCTCCCGTATAGTGCTCCTTTTTCAGAAAGAGATTATTTCAATATTTTTCACAGCCAATCAGCCACGGTCGTGCTTTGCAGGTTTGCTGCTTTCCGTTGGTGGCTTTCTTTCCTTCATGTTGACGGGCAGCATTTCAGCCATTAGGTTTGGTGTTATTCTTGGTGGTGCTCTTTTGGCTTTGAGCATTTCGAGTTTAAAATCATTCAGAAGAGGGGAGCCGTATTCTAGAGCCTTGAAAGGACAAGCAGGTCAGTATGTTGTTGAATGGTAAGAGAAAAAATTTTTTTTATGACATTATTTAGTTCTCTGATTCTAGATGTTTCATTGTGGACCGGCTGGTTGTATTGTTATAGTATTTGTAATTCTGATTTTAATACCTTGTATAAGTTGTTTGTTAAACTGCATGGAATGGGATTTGGATCCCACATCGTGGAACTCTCTTTGAATATGAAAATGATTAGAGTCAATAGTTGACTGCCAAAATATAAATGGTATATCAAGTACAAGTTGGTATTTCTCACACTACTCTGAGAATTGTAATTGCACTTTCGAGTTTGAAGTAAATAACTTGCAGCTGGAAATCATATTATGTTTTTACTTGTTCGAGGAATCTTCATGTCTCATATTATATTTATGTTGTTTGGATATATGGATTGGAGTTTTCTAACTGGTCTTTTTTTCCTGCAGCAATAGCAGCCATAATCTTTCTTAGGGAGACAGGATCGCTTCTTCAGGTAACAATTCTTTGGAAGCCTTTCATTGTTATTGTTTCCTCAGGCACTTAACATATTTGATGCATATTAAACTATTCATAACTTTTATCTCTGTTCTTCTTGGCAGAGAGCTTCACTAATTACCTTTGTCACAACCCTCATCAGGTTCATAATGTTTTCTTGTTTCTTATGTTGTTTTCTCGTCTTATTACTTTTAAACCAATAATTGCTTAGTCTTTGAATTAATAGTAGGAATTGAGTTTCTGTAAGTAGGATGTTCAAGTATAAGCTACTGCCAAATTGAGGTAGGGTTTAATAAGGGTCCTAAGAGCTGGAGATTCTAGTTCTAGATGTGGGGAGGGGAGAGGTCAGAGGAAGAATCTTTTGTACACTTTGGGCATCAAACTAAGACTCGTCGTGGCAATGGTATTTTTATATTATATTTTGATTATAAAAATAAATAAATAAATAAAAAGGATGGATCTGAAGTTAGCGTTGGATTTTATTTAGGGTAAATTATTAATACACTAATGAGGTTTGGTTGAATATATTAGTTAGTTTTTTCATTTTTTGAAATATATTATAAAGTCTCTCAGGTTTGGTTCCAATAATTAAAAAAATCTTTTGTTACTTTTGAATAAAATATTCTGTTAGTCGACTAAAAATACAAAAAATATCTTTTTTTATTTTTTGATAAATTTGACATTTTGTTTATTTAAAAAATACAATATTAAAAAAGAATGACAAATTTGATATTTTGGTATAAATATTATTTTTTTTTGTATTTTTTAAGACAAGACATTTTATTTATATGTAATGGAAAAAATTAACCGAAGAATTATTTAGTGTATTAAATTAAACTTGAGGGATTTAATAATATACTTTCAAAAATAGAGGAATCAATTAGAGTATTCAATCAACTTTGGAGATTACGGTAATTTACCGTTTTATTTATGTTGACGTGGTTATAAACTTGGGAAATAGGCTTCTGAGTTCCACAAGGTCTATTTTGTTGTGACTTTGGCTTGTTTTATTGTGTGTCAGTTTGGATCTCTGGTAACTTTCTATACTTTGCTTTGCAGTGGTGCAATGGTTGCATTTTATCTATACAGAATCACAGTGGACAGGAAGCAGAGCAAAGGATCAGACTTTGGACTGGAGGCTTAAATCGATGCATTTCTTTCATGTCACTGATTTGACAGGCACGCGCATGACTACTGTGTTCCAGCAGTTCCTGTTCTTTCTCATCGTCTGAAATGAGAATGGAGAAAGAATTGCTACCTAACTGTGTTAAACACGCTTGTAACATCCTTGTCTCTCCAGGCATAATTCTTCTAGACTCTGGTAGCTATAAAGAACAAGATGAGGATCTAAAATAGAGCTTGTTTCAGGAGCATTAGATGCAGATGGTGATCCCTGCGTCCTGGGATATGTGTTGCAATAAGTTAATGAATATTTTTCTCTTTTATGTGAGAATTAATTTTTGCCCTTATATAATATTGCTATTAATATTTGTTGACCTCTTTAAGGTTACTCGTACTTTTTGGCTGTTCGTTATTAGGAAACAGATGCAGAAATTTCCTTTGCCACTGCGACATTTGTTTACCTTATCCGCCGTGACATCATTTAGTTTACTTTTCAATAAGCACCGTCTCCCATTTTTCCACTTTTTATTCACAAGTTCAGTATAATCAGTCGTATGTTATTCTTAAGACTTGAGTATACCCGACAGGTAACTGGAAAGCAATGCTGACTGCTATCACATTATCCCCAGGGGCAGACTCAAAATCGCTCTTTAAAATGTAAACGGTCAAAGCAATAAGAAATAATAACCCACCAAAAATGGAAGTAAAATCATCAAACCATTACGTTCCTTGTATGCTCATCAAGTTTCTTTACAGTGGTGCGTCATTCATGTAACTTAAAGCCAGCTAAATTTACACGTGTGACAGAATAATACTTTGATCAAACGCTAACTTAACAATTCTGCTAAAACACCGGAGGTAATTTTCTTCTTCTTCCCTCTTCTTCAGATGTCGCCACGAGAAGCGTGGTGGACAGGGATCTCTCCTTGATTATCCAATGGCATGTATTGCGCCATGATTGCCCGTATCTCTGAATCCATGTATCTCTGCAATAATAATAACAGCATCATTCTTAGTATTATTGGTGTAAGAAGATTTGCATAGTAGCATTGTTCATTTGTGTAACTGATACTTAAAAGTATATTTGCCAGGTATCGGCAACTCAATGACACTCTCCAATCTATGTTAACACGAGGGGCAAAAGAAAAAGATAACTTTGTTTGCAGCATGAGGTTCATCAAACTTCTAACAGCTGATCTGTTTTGATAGTATCTAAATACCGGACCCTATAATAAGAACTTAAGGGACAAATAAAGATAAAGAATATATGAAATCCTGCAGTGCATACCCGGATTCTGTACTTGTAAGTTGCATATCCGGCAACTCCAGCAGCAGCCAAGGCTAGAACAATGATCCAAACAAAGCTCCAACTAACCTGTGTGTTAGCATCTTTACCTGAATTATCACAATAAACACAGTTTATCAAACGTGAAAGAACTAAGAAAAAATAACCTATGAACCCTAACTTCAAGACAACAAAAGAAACTAGAACATCAAGATGGCTTCTAAATGGCATGTATCCCCAAGAGCAAATTTATACATGGTAACAAGTACAGGGAGCAATTCTAGATTAAAACTAAAGAATATTTGTTGCCCAAATATGTGTTGACAAGAGAACCTAATAGTCAATAAGCCGTGGCATTTAAAATTGAACCTGTTGGGTACTCGAGCTTATGAATCAACAACACATGAATTAGAAGACTTCGAGACACCCTTAATTTAGTATTGAATTTTATACAAACCCAAAATAAAAGTGTCATGACCCTCTTATCAAGGAGTCGGGAAATCAATTTAAAGTCTTTTTTTTCCCATTTTATTTTTTTAGTGTGTGTTGGGCGAGGGGGAGTGTACAAGAGACAAATTATACATTATACCTTTCTTTAATGGCTAACAGGATGACACTACTTTCCGCGCTAATTCATCATGCAATCAAAAATTGCGATGGTACCAGAGGGGGGAAAAAAAAAGAGTATTGGCCGCAGAACTTTGGATCAGAACATACAACAAACAAATCTTATATCCTAACAACCACGCAGAGGCATATAAAGCATATGCTCCAGAAGCAAGAGATACACTAGTATATCAAGAATAGTAAATGCTTCGGGTTGACAAGATCTCTTGAGAACCATTTACCAAACAAGAAAAATAAAATTTTGGTGACATATACTCACTTATGCATGTGTCATGTTCTTGCATGTATAATAAACCACTGCCACAGCTGCAGTCGTAACCACCCCAGGTGTTTTTGCATTTGCATTCTGGACACTGGCAAGCTAACTTTTCTTTGCATTCATCCAAATCTGAAATACAGCCAAGAGTAAGAACATTTCAAGTGATACAGATGAGCATATAGTTCACAACTTCCAGTGAGCAGGCGTCACATAATCTATGATGATTCATCAACAATTGCACAGTATATGTAACATTATTTGTCTTACTCACAGAGAATAACTGCAAGATCATTTAAATATGATAGACACCTTCTCAGAAGGTTTAAACTATTATCTAGCATATATGAATAAGCTTGACAAGGAAAACCTTCTTCTATAACATGAAATTGAGATCTTGCTGCAGTTCTAGATCTTATATCAAACATAACATGCATAAATTTGGACTGGTGCAGAAACTCTCTAACATAAAAGAGCATAATGGTTATTTGGTCACAATATGGAGCAAACAAGTGGAGGAAAAATACCCTCGCAGGAGTTGACTCCATCACCCCTGAATCCAGGAGGACATTTGCAACCTTGTGAATGATCCTCCTGAACAAAATAGGAAACCTATTCAGTGAGGATCACAATGATAACAAGTACTATATATCATAAATTAGAAATGGTAAGCAAGCAAAGCTACCAAGGAGTCCCAAGAAATTAAAGTCGAGACACTTACAACACAAGCAGAAAAAGTCCTGCTGTCCTGGGTTTTCTTCCAGCATCCTCCATTGTTAATCTCACAACGCAAAGCACCTGAAGCTGTTGAACCAAACAAGCAAAAAGAGACGCGCATAAAGATCAAGTATATGTCTAAAATATTGATAGCTTATGGGAAAAGCTTTAAAAAAATCGTAAAAATAATGGCTATCAATTTAGTCAAAAAAAAATTTTGCTGAATTTTTCAGCATATCAAACTATAAAAATTCAACGAATCCACAGCCTAAAACCTTTCCCAATAACATGCTTTCAGAACTCCTTAAGGTGGATGATCCCACTCTTGCACTCTCATGTGCTGATGTGCACATAAATTCAAATTGTCTTTGTAAATTTATTGAATCACTTTCTAGCTGCTTCATGAGAGGGGAAAAAATGAAAATATTGAATACATTTTTCAATAAATGCAACTAAAATATATGTTAAGGTAGATTTAACATGATTTGCACATAAAAATCATAGATAACCATAGATACTCCGGAATGATCTCAGGGAAACTACCCAGTCCTGATTTGTCTGCAGCCAAGTTCAACTAATGGATGCTTCAGGGATGCATGTTGGTTTTTTTTGCAAATAAATGCCATGCTAAAAAGCTCCAACTGTGCCATCACCTCCCTGATTACAGTTAAGACTTCGCATGATGCCCACAAGCTTAGCCATGGGAATAATTTCATGATCTAAATTTATAGGATATCCACTTACTATTAGTCATCATGCAATAAACCTACAGAGCTAGACAAACCTGAGTTCCCTGCCTAATGAAATCTGTCAATTTTAATATCCCATTGAAGGCAGTTTCAGCAAAGTTAACCAAATGAAAAGCTAGAGGTATGTATTTTGTTTCCTGGCAAATAAACAGCCTGCTGAAATCCAGATATAGCATTACCCTCCTACACTAGAGTTGGACCTTGCCTGTTGCCACAAATTTAACCATGGGAATAATTCCATGACCTATTTATAGGAAATCCACCTACTATAGTCATCATGCCATATACCTACAATACCAGAGTAACCAGACAGACTTGAGTTTCCTGCCTAGTGTCGTTTATGTTAATTGTAATCCATCCTGTTGAAGGCAGCTTCCGAACTAATATAGGTTTAACTGAGTTTTAATGAATAGTGTTGTCAAGCACTCTAGAAGTTCCGAAATCCAAAACTATCAAGGCTAAACCATTAGCTTGTATGCCTTGAAAAAAAAAAAAAAAAATCTTTCTTCTTACAAGAGTTTCCAGAGTTCAGGAATGCTTTTATTTGTAATTCAAATATGTCACAGTTCCAAAACATACATATAACAAATAATGTCCACTGGAAAAACACAAATAGCCCTTTTCATTAAGGATGCATCGTGTTTAGAATGCAGATAATATATTGCGGTGTTTCCTCATGTAATTGACATAATTTAAAATGTCACGAGTTTTATTTCAAACTCTAGCATTATCAAATAAAGCATTACCTTTACAATGAGTATAACCATCACCAACAAACTTCACCCCTTGTACCACTGGGCATTCACATACTCTTCCCCGAAAAGTATCCTATAAAACAGGAGACCGAAATCAACACATCAGACTCAACAAATCCCATGTTGTACCTGCAAAAGTTTGAGATATGCTATGTACTTTGCATGCAGTAAGGTTAGCTGCCTTGTCCTGCCAGCACCCACCATTGTTCTCCAAACACTCATTCGTTTCTATATCTGCAAATAACAACTCATAATGAAATAAGTAATGTCTATAGAATAATCTCCAAAAATCAGCTCTGCACCTCAAATATTCCAAATTTTGAGGGGAACGCTGATTGATGGATACAAAGCTATGTAGTACTTTTGCTGTGCTGGTAAAAGATAAGAGATTCCTCTAGCACAGTGAAACGCACACCTCTAGGCAATAATTTCCAGATTCCCAATGCTTAAAATCATATTGTGTAAGTTAAATCCATTTCAAGATCATATTCAAAGACATAACAACCTTCACTCAAACATATGGCTGGCTCTGTGGTCTCTCTGAAACCTGCACAAATAGCCTTGAGAACTGGCCCCTTATCCAACTTCCCTGAAACCAGTAACATGGAAGGGTCAAAAATACAAATTCATGCAATATAAATAATTAATCAGACAAGAAAATATATATCTGCTTCAAACCTCTATACTGCCTGCTGTTAATAACAAGAGTTGGCAGAATAGTCACATCGCCTCGAGAGCCTTTTCCAATCTGAAACAAAAATTGTGAAACCCAAATATATAAGAAATGATAAAACTCTCAAGATAAAACTCTCAAGGAAAAACTTCATTCTGACTTTTTTTTATGAAGTTTTAAAATGATTAGATTGTTTTAGGAGTCAAACTTGCGAATCTTGTTCAGCTTTAAGGACTGGATTTTCCACATCTGCCTTGGTGTCACCTATACATTTGTCTATCTTCTTGAGATCAACACCTAAAGTGAAAAAGACAAAAATAATAGTTGTAAGAAACCTTTTTTGGCACTTCATATAAACAGTCAAGTATTTGGTAAGAAATCACGAAAATACACTTGCCGATAGAAAAATGCAGCAAGCCATTGAGTAAAGATGGGACCACATTGAATCATGCAAATTTCAGATGTTGAACAGCTATAAAAATATATATAATTTAAAAAAATCACCAAAATTCTTGACATCTACCATGAAGGAGAGTGGTTCCAAATTTATCTTTAGGAAGAAATAATGAAAGAGAAAAGGTATCACAATATTGAACAAATGCAGTGTCATGTGCTAGTCCTCCACACAAACAGACACACTCGCGCGTGCCCACACACACAAAAAGAAAAGGCGAGAGAGAGAGAGACAACTATACAAAAAAGAGAAGCTCCCAGTGAGATGTTAATTGCTATTCAACATGACTGTTACACAAATCTAAAAGGAAATGCCACAGAAATCAAGAAGACAGAAATAACAGCTACAAAGTAACATCCTTCAAAGCCCAATCACCTACCAAGAGATTCGATAACTCGGTCTGCACACTCTTTGGTGTATTTCTTGTCTTTCATTGGACAACGAATTGCAAAATCAGTAACATAGTCCCACCATAGCCATGGTTTCCCACTTTCATTGGCTACTTTAAAGAAGCAAGCCTGATGCAGATTCTGAATCACAACATCCTTTCCATCATATCCTCTATTGAGGTCCTGCTCAGGATCAGGAGCACAGTACCTCCCATGGTTTATGCATTGGGATTTGCATTGTTTGCTCAGAAGGAATGCTTCTGGGCAATACCATGTTATATAGTGAGGGGTGAACTGAGTGTAACCCTTGCGCTCAAGTACCTGAGCTGCACCTTTGAAGTTCTTGACAAACTCTATTTGACTGTCACACTTTGGTCCACACTCATCATTGCTATTTGTCCAGAATTCATACTCAACCCGTTCATCAGGATGGGGAAGAGCCTCGGTCCAATCAAGATTGATGTTGACCATCTCCCCACTGGATAGAGCCTTTTTGATACTGTCTCCCAAGGACTTGTTGATAAGGGCTGAGGGGATGCTGATCTTTTGCAGATAATCTGCATCTGCATTTTCTTCTTCAGGGATGTCCATGGTAATCAATGGTTCAATTTTGTCATCTGCAACCAGAACAGCAGCTGCCCCACCTTTTTGTGCATTCCAAGCCTTCAAAGTGAAAAAACAATCTACAAAGGGAGATACTTAAACAATTAGATGATATTTTTTATAGCAGCAAAGAACAAAATAATTACTTCCAGAGTAATGTCCTAAACAAAAAGAGATAGCTGGTTTCCTAAGACTATCAACTAGGGAAGAAAGTATGTCAGTAACAAGTCCGTGAATATATATATATATATATATATATATATATGATGAGAGTCACAAAATTGAGTTATTTTTGGCATGTTGTAATATAATCAGAGGACAAAAGGAGTTGTATAATGGAATGAACAATTATATTCCTTTGCAAGATGTGAGTTAATGCAGTGGAATTTCTTATATCTGATCTGATAAGTGACAAGGTTAGACTTAAGTTTTTACTAGAAGTCTAAAACCCATCAAACTTGTAAATTTTTACATATTAATTTCCCGAATAAAGGAAATCTGTCACTCATCATTGTAAATAAAATCTCGGTAACATAAAAAGACTTAGTGAAAAATTTTTTATTTGAAAGAACAATTTAGTATCTTCTTTCTAATTATGCTTTCATAAAACATTTGTCTTTGCAAGGTATTCATACCTTATCAGCAACGTATCACTTGAGCTATGTAGTTACCACTACGTTTTTTAACTACTAATGTAGTGACTACCATCCAGTAATCATTCAATACGTTCAATACTACTCACCCAACCAAAGCATAACTTTCATTTAGGGGAGTAGAATGCCAAAAGCCCCAAGTCTTACAAATAGCATAGCCCAATAATAAGGGGAAAGAAACATCCAAGAAGCACGGCCACGGATATAGCCACGGGGACACAATACGGCGGGATACAAGGACAAAGTAAATTCTAAAAAATTAGAACACGGACACGACATAATAAAATAATAAAATATAATTAAAAAATAAAATAAATTAAATTAAGCTAATTAAATGTCTAATTTTATATAATAACAATAATTTAATTTATAAAATTATTATTGAAATATTAAGCTAATTTTTAATATAGATATTGATGTATCAACTATGGCATGAGAAGTAAAATATCAGTAAGTTAAGGGATAAATTTGTAATGTGTCAACTATGGTATGAGTGGTAAAACTTTAATAGATTGAAGGGTATATTTGACTTTGTCATAACAACATTGTAAACCCTAAAAAATGACTATAAATAGTCACACTTTATCTTCTTCCCCCAAAAACCTAGTTTCACTCCTCACTCTCACACAGATCAGAGATGGCTGCTACTGCTGTCCCCGACGCTGCCCCCGCCCAGCCAGTTCGCCTTCTCGTCACTATGAAGTCTCTCCCCACCAGAAAAAAGCTACAGAAAGTGGATAATCTACCGGTGACGTGTCCTAATCCGTGTCCGGAGCTTTGACCTCGTTTCCTGTCAACGACACACCACCTGTCATATTCGAAGTGTGTCCAACGCATGTCCGCATATCCATGTGTTTGATACACTGACACTTGTCCACCATGTCCATGCTTTAGTGAGAAACATAACCCCAAATTTAAAGCCGGAGAATAAATAATTAGATCCTTTCTCTTATATTGAAAATTCTATTCAAGATAATTCCAGAAACTGTCTTAGAAATATAATTGTGAGCAATTGAAGAATAGGGTGAACATACTACACAATATAACATACTATATATGACCTAATTATGAATCAAATCAATCATAGGAAATTAAATGATGACTACATATGGACTAAAACCTACAAGCTCTCGTTTCATTCCAAACAAGTTAAGAATTAAACATATACCATAAATGAGTAGATATATAAAGATCCATACTTCAAGCACAAAACCGTTAAAGAAAAGAAAGTTAAGAAGTTCACCTCCTCGATCGACGAGAAGAAAAGTGGGCAGACCTCCGGGCTTTGATTTGAAAGAGATATCATCGAACTCCTTGCAAGCTTTGAAATTGGATTTTGGATAAACCACGGTCCCAACTAAAGTGCCTCCATACTGAGGAAC
Source organism: Balakata baccata (assembly GCA_949630135.1). NCBI lineage: Eukaryota > Viridiplantae > Streptophyta > Magnoliopsida > Malpighiales > Euphorbiaceae > Balakata > Balakata baccata. The sequence goes on along the minus strand of CATIWF010015854.1, from coordinate 9,650 downwards.
CCCAAAATTCCCAATTGCACATTCATGCGCCCCCCTCAATGATTCAGGCGAAGTCACTCTTAAGCTGTTTTTCTCAACTACAAACCTACCAAAGCAAGACCCAAATAGCAAAAGCCATAGAGACACTAAAAACCCTAGCTTTTCCCCCATCTTTCTACCAAATACAGTTTTCTTTTCCGATTAAACTTCAACCGAAAGGTGACTGATCTGGAAAACAGAAAAGGATTATAAAACAGTTGAATGGTACAAATAAGACTGGAATCTTAGAGGCTAAGATTTGAATAAAAACAAAGCCGAAACAGACAAATTCGATCAATCAAGCTCTTGCCGAAACAGACAAATTCGATTAATCAAGCTCTTCCAATAATGAATAGTTAACAAAATTAAAAACCCAGATTGAAATTCCCACAGAAAAACTCAAAGAGCTGTTCTATTCCAAGGAGAAGGAAAGAATCTATCTAATATGGCGAGACTAGAAGCCGTGCACTTTACTTTCCTACACTAGATTGGATTATTTGACTAAAAAAATTAAACAGAAAAAATATCAAAATAAAAAATCTGCACCGATTGGTTATTTAAAGACGTTGAAAAAGTAAACAATGAGCGACCCGTTTCCTGAAATTTGCAGGGAAGACTTTACAAAGTTAAACAGCCATTGATTAAGGCTTAATAATTGTGCAGATAGTTTTGCGAAGTGAGTAGTAGAGTACTGTACCAGTTGTCTACTAGAAAGGAGAAACCGAATTTTTATCTACGTGAAAGCATGGATAATAATTCTCCTTTTTTCGTTTTTTATGGGTGAACCTGAATATTGAAGGAAATTTCACAGTAATATATATTTAATTATTTTATTTTTATTATAAATATTAGAACTATACGAAAGATGTAATTTAAATGGCTTGTATGTATTAAATTTTACTAACAGTTTTTGAATTATATAATTCATAATAATTCAATACTTAAAAATTATTTGTAATACAAAAGTAAATAAATTATATAAAATATAATAATTCAGTACCTTAAAAATTATTTGTAACATGAATATACTCAAATTATATAAATTGTAACAATTTACTATTTCAAAAATTATTTGTAACACAAAAAGTATACCAATTATATAAATTGTAATAACTCAATAACTCAAAAACTATTTGTAATACAAAAATATCTCAACGTTTATTTTGTAACTAAATACTATTTTTATTTTTAACTATTATAGACTCGTTTAATCAATTAAAATAAATTAAAAAAATTAGTTAATTAAATTAAAATATTTAAAATATTTTTTTATTCGTTCTAATAAAAATATGATATAAAATATAAATTTATAGTTAATTTTATTTTTATTAAAATTTATATCGCATGCGATCATGATGATGATTACCTGAGCATGAAATACATGTGCTTGCTTTTGGTGATTGATTGACACGTCATCCCAGAAAAGAAATTCAACTCCAAATATTCCAAACCTGAGAAAAATGGTCTTCCAATTTTTATTTTTTTTGAAATTAATATATTAACGTCTTAATTATCCATTCATGTTTGTTATTTGAGACATCTCTTCATTTGATCACTAATTTTATAAAGTTTTCAAAATAAGGAAAATTTGCATTTCTTAATTGGATGCATTTTATAGAAATTCGTTAGAATAGTCCTAATCAGTATAATTAGTTAAGCATCTTATATTTTTATTTACATAAATTTAATTGTTAATTTCATTCCATTATTAAGTACTCTAATATTTTTTACTTAAATATATATATATATATATTCCTGTTTAAATGCAAAAAGGACAAAGGAGATAATGGATGCAATGCCAAAAAAGTAAAAATTAAAGGTCCAACTTCATCCACATCACCATTATTGAATGCTTTTAACTCTCATCTTAAAACCAAAAGGCCCAAAGTCTGTAAAATGCACCTTATCTTATATTGCATCCAATAGTCTATGTTTACTAGGAAAAACAAAAATCACAAATCCTACTCCTAATTTCTGTCGCCCCACGATTTATTCAATCAAGCATTTCATACAAAATCAACCGTTTGATAATTTTTTATGCTGAAAATTGATCAATGACGGTGTTGGTGTCAGATTCTGTCCAATCCAAAACACCGCAAGAAAGGGAAACAAGAGGCCCATTATAGCTTATATGCATCGATGATTCCAATTCCTATGAATATAGAAGATGAATAAGAAAGCAAGGTTAGCAACAATAGGCCAACAAGGGATCATCATATGGGCTTATCTCCTCCATGATGATGCGGACCCATGATCTTTTTCACACACCAAAAATAAAAATGGAAATCAACCAAATCAATCGCCAAAACATCCATCTGGGAAATTCTACAAATTCCACAAAACAATTAGAGAACATGACAAGTTTGAGAACAATCAATGAGCATATATTCTGTAAATATGCTGCCAAAACACCTGTCAGTCTCTAACTCTTCGTCGCTGAAAAGCAGGGAAGAGAAATATGAGTTAATGGCTTCGCTATTCAAGGTCAAACGTTTGATAAATTCAAATATTTGTATGATAAGAATCTAATCTAAGTATGAATTTCTATTTGTTTCATTGCCTAAGAGTTAGCTGTAATCTTAGAAGGTCACATGGATCATGTAAAAACTTTCATTCGCAAGGATTTAACATCAGTTGCATATAATGATTTAGAAACAAATTCCTAAACATGCAACCAGAGCTCCAGTGGGAATTCACATTTCTGCTGGGTTTACACTCTCATCTACTCTCGCTTATCCTCCTCAAGGTCCTCTCCTAGTCCTTTCCTTTCTAGCTTTGTCGCAATATCCACACTGCTTGTCAGTGAGATACCCTCCTCGTCAATGTCGTCTCCGGTCTCCTCTGAATATGCATACCTACAAGCAGCAGCAATTTTGCTAAGACCATTATTTTATTCTTTTGGTGTCAACCATTGACAGAATGCAGGAACAAATGTTAGTTTTACTATTTAAATTATGCGAATTATCTAAATCCAAAATTATAAGAAATAAACAGCAAAAATTAGAAAGAAAAAGAATCTAGTGGAATTTCGCAGTCCTGATTTCAGAACTATACCCACGATTGACAGTTTGCTGCCAACAAATTATACCATTTCCAAGAAAAACAGAATATCATCAATCATTACCTCTAAAATAATTGGTTTCTCAAAACCTACCTCGCCAATTTAGATGATAATACCATCCTAATATAGCACCTCAATTGAAAATCCAGTCATGTTCTCTCAAGGTAAGTGGAAAACAAAAGCTACGTACTTATGATTTACCGTAAAAATGCAGATTTTTTTTTTCATAAAATTAAGACTGCAACAACATAAAATTGCAATAAAAAAATATGGGTAAATTACTAGGACACTCCTGAGGTTTTATTGAAAACACTAGTTAGTCCCTTTATTTTTAGAAATACATTATAAACTCCCTCAGGTTTGGTTTAATAAACTAAAAAGACACTTTGTTAATTTTGAATAGAATATTTTGTTAATCACCTAAAATATTCTGTTAATCAACTGAAAAAATACCAAATATACTCTTATTTAAATTTTGATAAATTTGATATTTAGTTAACTTAAAAAATACATTTAAAAAAAAAACAAATTTGACATTTTGGTATTTTTTGGATATTTTTTAAAATAAAAAGAGAAGGGCAAATTTAATATTTTGTTTGTTTTTAACAGAAAAAATAAACGGAAGAGTTAGATAGTGTATTAAACCAAATCTGAGGGACTTCATAATGTATTTTAAAAAATGAAGGGATTAACTAGTTAATTCAACAAAATCTCATGAGTGTCCTAGCAGTTTTCCCAAAAAATATTTGAGGAGGGAATAACAAGAAGCTAGCGCGCAAGAAATATGCCTAGATATCACGGTAAATAAAGAAACAAAAAAGATGATTCTAACATCAACTTGCCAGTGTCGTTTCACAAGGAGAGAAAGAACAACTTGTATTCACATCAAATTAGTTTTTTCATTTAGCAACATCATTTCAGATTAGGTTTTTTGATGCAAGCATATTTGTCGCTTTTTCCTTGATTGATCAGAATGACTACAAAAAATGCAAAGGTTAAATGGCTCCCAACTCATTAAACCCCATTCACCCTAACCCAATGAATTTTGAGCCAGATATATTTAAGTTAGAATTCAAGTTATATTTGTCATCTTTGAATGTGATGAAGTAAGTACTCTACTAAAGGAGATGATTCATGCTTCAAATGCTACTAAATATTGGAACTCATTCTACTTTGTTTGTCAAAAAAATGCGGGTAACAATAAATCCAGCATTCAAAAGATTGAAAGCAATGGAGACAAAAATATAAAAAATTAGAAGTATCATGAGCCAACAGAGAAGGTTATGTCAAATCAAGTACCTTGTGGGGTTATGTGAAGGAGCCCAAAGGACACATATAACCACCAAGAGAGAGTAAGCAAGCAGAGTCCAGAAAGCAGGAATGATCCAAGCCATTTGCCATAGCTCACTTAGTGGGTCAGTTGCATTGAAGTACAGCTAAGACGACATGAGTATGAGAATCAGCACTCGTTGAAATAAAATATAAATGACAAATACAAAACCAATTTCATCTATGATTGCAAACCAAAAATTATGGATTCTCAAAGAAAAAAAAAAGGTTCATGAATGGAAAAGTGAAACAAAAATACCTCAAAGCCAATCCAAGCAATAGAGAGCAGGACAGAAACCGCTAGAGAATTTGTAAACTTTCGGTAAAGATCCAGTTTTGCCAAATTTCTCCTCATCTGCATCCAGAAAAACAAAAGAGAAAAAGTGAAACACTTCAAAGTGTCAGATAAATATATATCCAACAAGTACAAAAAGATATACCCACTCAGCTGCATGAAATATATGTAAACCTAATTCACTAATGAGAAACATATTAATAGATACAAACTTTAGAAACATTTAAAAGAGATCGAAAGAAATGATTACCTGAAGCTTCTCTAAAGTTTTTGATAGAGATGAGAAAATCCAGACAATAAAACAAGAATCTAAGAAAGCAACAGGAAGCACCAAAAACAACTCTGTTTTCTTAGACAGATCGTTGATGTTCCCCAAATGTTCAAAAAGCTCAAGTGCTTCAGATGCAACAAAATATATCAGACCTAGAAGAAGGACTCTTGATGTTATGCCACCGAGAGTTGGCTTTACTACACCAAATCCCATGGAGACAACCAAAAGGAGGAGGCGAGACAAAGTCTTCTTCACAGTTCTGAAGGTGACTGCCCACAATGTGATGCCTATTGGCCTTGTTCCAGTAGAATTAAAATTGACATACTCGAAATACCAAACAGCCATTTCACACATTCCAAGAGCAATAACAGCTGTGATGTGGTAATGCAGCTGTATTATGTCCTTCCAGAATTGCACAAACTTTAGGAACCAGACCAGTCCTAGTACAAGGTAAGCCAAAGACATGATGCCATAAAATGTCATAAGAGGAGTCATCTTTCCAGGTAAATAGCCATTTGGATTCTTCCACACAGTCCTGCCCTTAATGAGGGTGCCCTTCAGATCTAGATTACAAAACATGAAATAAAGGTAATACATGCCAGTACTATTAATTTCCACGGTCTGAGGTTGCATTTTAGCTTCTTCATCTTTTCCAGCGAAAATTGTTTTAATGCGTTTTGGCCACTCTTGGTTGTCTTGATCTTTCCGGATGATTACTTCTCCTAGTGTACAGGACCCATCCTTGGCAAGAGCTGGGTTACAGCATATAGCATCAATTTTGAGGAATGCCCCTCCAATTCTTTCCCTGTCTTTCACCTCAAGAATAATAGCTTCCACCAATCCAGTATTCGGCTGCATTTCGTTCTGCTTACTGGCAGCCTCCTTTGTCCTCACAAAGGTTACATCTTCAAACCTGCAAACCCATAAGTGATACTTTTAATATTAAAAACAAGGTGGGGGAAAGAAGATCCAATAGTTCTCACAACCTAGTATCAGTACACTACATTAATATTATGAAACCATACTCAAAAATCATGATGCAACTCTACTTTAAAAGAAAACCCTAATATAATTGATGGAACATTTCAATCGGGCACTATGATCAGCCAATAGAATTCAAATATCCTCTCCAATTTTACGCATTAAGCTTAATTATTTCCTCGATTAACTTAAATACGAGTTAATACACTTGTTAGTCCAATCATTAGTAAAAAAGATCGTGAAGAAAAGAACTAGAAAAACCCAGAATTTGAAGAATAAATTAAAGCAATTATAAGAAGGGGTAAAAGGAGAAACCTGATGAATGACTTTCCATGAAGGGGCTTATTAGGGGAAGTGATAGAGAAGTCATGAACCTTAGAAGCATAGAGGCCTTCACTGCCGCCATGGAAGAAGAAGGCATTTGAGCGGGGAATAAAAGCTTCGTTGGGGTACTCATGAATCGAAGCGCTGACGTTTCTGATTGTCAAGATTATTGTACAGAATAATAGTAAGAGTGACAAATTCCTCAGTCTCCATTCCTTATTGGACCAGATATCTTCCATCTCCAATTTCTCTAATCGTTTTCCTTTTTCACTCTTTCTCCGACTCCAGTCCCTTCTATAACGCTAATGGCTACTGTTTGGGCTTAATTTCATCTATCTTCCCCTTTGTAAAAATTACCCCACCTACGCTTTTAAACAAAATTTTTTATCCTATAGAAATCACATAGTTTGGTAAATTTTTAACAGTCAACGACCATAAAATTGTGATTTATACCACATCACTATAACTGCGCCATGCATATTTACAAATTCATTAGTATAAGTTAAAATTGGTATCAACTAAAATATATTTTAGTGTTCTATTTGACATGTATAATGATAATTTATTTTATTTGTACAATAACGTGGCGTGTCTCAAATATCAACTAAAATGTTAGCTCAATTTTTCTGATTATCAATTACCGGAAAATCATCAAAAATAATTTTACTGAAAATATACAATTGTTAGATAATTTTTATAAAACAAAAATAATTTATTTATATAATTTTACTGTAAAATTTCTAAAATTAAGTAACCACCACAAATATTTTCTTTTTACAAATTTATAAGTTAATAATACTTTATGAGCTTTTTTCAATATTTTCTTTCAATACTCATATCATATGAGAAAAAAAATTTAGAAAAAAACAATTTTTACTTGAAAATTTTTTTTGATAAAGCAGAAGAAGAAAAACTCACAAAAGGAAGAAGATAATTAACGAAGATGAAGAAGGAGATTAATATTAAGAAGAGCATAAAAATGGCCAAACGCCAACCAATTGAATTCAACCTTAGCTAATAAGGTTGCTAGATCAAATAAAAAAAATATGACTTTTTTTTTTTAATTTATGATGCAATGCTCTTCTATCCTCTTAATTACCATAATTACTTTAATATAACAATATGATTAATTTAATTAACAATTTAATTAAATTATTATAATTTTAATTAACATTTTAATTAAAATTATAAATAAGATAAATAATTAAGAAAAATATATTCATCAACGCAATTAAAGTTTTTGGTTTTTTTGCTTGATTTCCAATTTGGTGAATTCGGTTCTATAAGGTTTGTCTAAACCTTTTATTTTTCCCATTTTGTTATTTAAATCATAAGATAACCTTGACAAAATGGATTTTATTCATAAATATTACAAAATATGTTTTGTTAAAAATTCTGGATAAATACTCATAATTAATATGAAAAGTGTATTTTTATATCATGTAATATTTAATTGTATGTTTTGGTAAAATTAAAAATTTTTAAAATCTATAATTTTAATCGAAACTTAGCGCTTTTCTCAATTCAAATATAGTTTTCGCTGCTAACAAATGAAATTAACCCTTCTATTTGATAACCACTGCAATACCTTTTTTTTTTCTTTTCCTAAACAGAAGAAAATTCGAGTCTTGATAGCAACGCTTGACTAACTTATGGGAATTTTATAAAAATATTAAGACGTTACCACACCTTAGTTTTTTTTTCAAAATTATTTGGTATCGTTAAAAAAATATTATAAAAATATCTAAACTTAAAATTTCACTCTAAAATATACTAAAAAGTTGTGCATTCTATATATTTTCAATATTTTTATATATATATATCTTGGTTTGATATTTTTAGAAATATTTTAAATATATTTTAGAAATATTTTATATATATTTTTAGAATTTTTTATAAATGTCTTGGATATATTTTAAATATTTCCTGAGATACTTTAGGAATATTTTAGCTGAATTCCACAAATCTTTAAAACAAAATAAAGTAGAAGAAATAGTAGATTAAATACCACAATCATTAATACCAAATAATGAGCAACAATAACTAATCTTTTGGATACAGAGGAGGGGGGTACCTAGAAAAACCAACAACGAAACCAAAACAAACTATGGCTTAACTTTACTTGGCCATGCAACTCCAACCATATCAAAGAAAGTCTTTACCAACAGCTGGAGGTTGATGCACTACATCGAATCCGCGAGCATGTTGAATGGCCAAATGGGACATGAGATCAGCAACACGATTCTTCTCTCTGTACACATGTAAAAGCTTGATTTTCCAATCCTGCTGAACCATCTATCGCTATTTTACTTTGTACCCTATTTATATTTTCATAGAATCTATTCGATTCTCTTAGGATTTCATCGTGTTTTCATTATCATATTCGATGATGAGTTCGATGTGCAGGACGCCACATCTGAATCCGTCGACGATGATTTCTACAGTGGAGGAGACGATGCGTTCCATAGTGATGATGCCAATGTTGCTGATTACGAGTTCGTCGACAACGATTCCGATTATCTCATCCCCATCGTCACCGGGTTTCTAGTTCCAGGAGCATCAATGAGTAAGTTCGGCAGTATGGACACCGGATATTGAAGGAAGGGATTTGGGTTTGGTGGGAAGAAGACGAAAGTCAGCTGCTAATATTCGATGAAAATAAAAAATAGATATTTTAAAAAAAAAAAAAGTTAAAAGTTTGTTAACGACGTAAATATTCGGAAATTTTACATAAATACTTTTCAGGTACCAATTTAAATTTTTATCTACATTCAAAATTTTTTCAATTTTAACAAAAACAACTTTCTAAAATTATAATAATATTTAAATTTCAAAATTATTTCAAAATAGGTTTATATGGTATATAACTTAAGGTTAAGTATATTTTGGAAATTACAATATTATTTACATTTCAAAATCACCTCTCCAGTATATCTTTAGTATGTCTTAAAAATATTTTGATTTAATTTTTACTAAAAAAAATAAAAACAATTAAATCATTAAAGAAAAGGAATATAATTCAATCAAAATTTAAAATATTACAAAATTTCAAACAAACACTTTGATATATCATTTGAAATATATTGAATATATTTTAGGGATTCCTTAGAAATTCTTTAAGAATACATCGGTATAACTTGAGAATTGAGAATACTTTTGATATGCCTTGAGATTCTCAAAGAATTCTCTATGGGGAATTCTTTGATAATATTTTAGGTATAGTTTGAGAATACCTTGGAAATTTTATGGAAATTCCTCGGGTATACTTTAGGAATTCTGTGAGAATTTCCGAAAAAGAATTCCTTGTAAATACTTTGAGTATACCTTAGGAATATTTTGGTATACTTTCGGAAATTACATAAAAATATTTT
>CATIWF010015849.1:0-50741 GCA_949630135.1 Balakata baccata | reverse complement strand
TCTCAGTTACAGCTTACCTTGCTAGCACAAGGAATTGTGTGAAACCCATAGCCTTTGAGGTTTTCTTCTTCAAACCTTTGTATGAATTTCTATTAGAGTTATCCAAGAGAGGATTATTGTGGCTTGCGACAACTCAGTAAGTGATTGAAGAATAAAACGCTCTGATTGTAAAGGTAATCTTCTTCAAACCATTATTCAGTTTAATTAATCATAACTACTTAGGCAATCTTTGTGTTTGGTTATTAAAATTTAAATTCCACTAAGTTAGATGAATCTGACATGTCTGATTTAACCCAACAGTAGTATCAGAGCCACCATATAATTGTTATGATTAATTTTAAATTGAAGAATAATGAGATTGCATGAAAATTGATAATTAGGGTTCTTAGTTTTAATGAGATTGAAATTGGCCGAATTTTATGCTCATCAATTTTATTTTGTTCATAACGAATGATTGAATATGAATCTGATTTGTATAATTAAATATTGGAATTATGTTTTAATTGTGGAAAATTGGTTTTTAATGGTTTAAAATGATTATTAATTTTAATTCCATGTTATGTTCTATTATGGGTCATTATTTGAAAATGACTTGTACCATAAAACTTGTTGAGAACATTTTTTTTTTTTGGCTAGAGCAGGTCAAAGAACAGTTTTAAATCATTTTATATTTTGGAATCACACAGTTCACGAGTGTGAACTAGTGCAGAAATTGTTTCGCGATCGGCAAACTGCTTCGTTCCAAAATTTTATTTTCATTTGTAATTTCTTGATTTCTAGTACTTTTAATTTATAAAATATGAATTTTGTGAATTTATTTTGATGCTTTTAAATATGTCAATTTTTTTAATTTAATCCTTTAATTCCATTTAATTATAGTTTTGAGTGTTTTGTGATTGGCTCGCTCAATCAAATTTGATAATTTGAATTGACTTGAATTGATCTATAGGTACTCGAATAAATGATAAATGTTTCTAGAATTATTTGGAATTTTCAAATTAGATTCGAATTTCTAGAATATTGAATTTTAATTAATAATGAGATTATGAATTTAAATCCAAAATGAAAATTACATTCAAGTAAGAAATTAATTTAATTAATCAAAAATTAGGCCAAATGTACAAATCAGCGCCTAAAGTATAGCTATTAGAATGAATCACTCCCTAAAGTACAACTCAGTACAATCAAACCCTTAAATTGCAAATTCAATACAATTAGCCCCTTAAATTTAGCCTCCATTTGTCTCAATTACTGAGTTTCGTTAAGTCGACTCAGGGACGATTATAGCCAATTAGAATGTGATACGTGTCCACTAATACGGCGTCGATTAACTTATTAAAATAAAGTAAAAGAGTCAAATTAACATTTAAACTATACTAAAAGTACAAGTTAGATCTTGAAGTTTTGATTGGGTTTGTTATAAATAAGCCCCTGAACTATCCTAATTTCTATCCAATTTGATAAAACTCAGTAAGTTAACTCAGTTAGTAATCATAAATTTTAGTTCAATTTTAAATTTATTTTTCATATATTTTTTCAAATAATAAATTTAATTAATAATTAGTTTTCTATAATAAAAAATCAACAACTTTTTCATATTAATAAAATTATTTTTATAATAAGAAAATTAAGTTTTACATAATTTTATTCTTTTTTCCTTTGTTTTATATACTTTTTATTATAAAAGAAATTATAATATTTGTATGGAAATAATGAAATCTTACATGCATTGACAATTTACAATTCTTATTGGCAAAATTTATACTCAACCCAAATTTATGTAAAATGGATGTCACAATATCAACAATGTGTTTATTTAGAATTGATTCATCACATATTAAATAATTATTAGCAGCTTGATATATGAACTTACACACTTAGAAGGGATATCATAATAATAATTTTAAAAATCTAATTATCATAATTTTACTAAAATAATAATAATAATAATAATAATTATTATTATTATTATTATTATTATTATTATTATTATTATTATCTCACTATTTTATTGCAAACTCATAACTCTCACTATGAATCCGAAAAAATCCGTTAGAAGTTCTCCTAGTGGGTTGATATCCAATATCCATAAGAATGACATTGGATGTGCCCAATAAATCACATTAGGCCCAAAGGTAGGTATCTGATCCATACCAATTGTATTTTTATGCAACTATCAAATTTAGTGCTATCAAGTGTTTATGTGTATGCCTACATTGGGTTATCAACTCTTAATGTGTATATATCTCATATACACTACCCAACTTTTTCTCAATCCACATTGACCTTGGGTTTGCCTAACAAATCAATGTTCCTTGTTAAAGCCGGCCCATTAATCAGAAAATCTTATTTTTGTGGTTTGAACACATTCTTGTAGAGCAGGCTTGGCTTTGCCCAACAGCCCTAATGCAAAAAGAACTCTAATTCTTGTCATATTAATGGAAGACATTAGCTTTAATGTTAATGAAGTGAGGAATTTTCTTAATATAATCTCATCATTATTTAGCATGCAATTACATATTTATTCATCACAAGAATTTATAAAAGATATTACACTAACTACATGGCATGATTGTGGACATTCTACAATCAATTCCTTAAGCCAAAGAGAATTGATTAGGTCAAACCTAGGAATATGCATGACTTACAGCTCAAAATAGAAATTCAAAATTTTTATTTCTAAGTCTCCATCTTTATGGCACCTCCTTCTTGCTTCTTATTCCTTTTGCATCTTCATCTATCATAATCATATGTAATCTAATTACATGTCTTTAAAAATAAAACCTCAAGTTACATTTGATAGGACTGAGATGAAAAGAGAAATACATGAAAAATAAGAAAAAGCAGGGACACATAGACTCTATTTATCATAAAAATAAAATTAACCATGCATGCTCAATCACACTAGGCTTATATCCGTAATCATCCATCATGCAATCCATACACCCCTAGCATGCATTCACTAATGCATAAAATAAAGGTAAATTAAATAATGGCATTTTCATTCCAATTAGGAAAAATGGTTTCAACACTTGAATCGAAATTGTCTATTTATATTGATTTGGCCAATTCACTTGTGTAAGCAAATTTAATATGAATTTTAATATTTAATCATATTAAATTAAATTCGTTATTTTCAGAATTAATTCAAAATTAATCCACCTTTCAAATAAAATTACAATGATGTTAAAATTAAAAAAATTGATTTTTTACATGCACATCATTATCTAGTCATACTAGACTTGTAATTACTCAATTTAAATTGATTCAAAATCAATTCCTAAAAATTTCCAAAAATTTCATAACTTCATATCATCAATCGAAGCATCTTTAGGCCATCTCAAACCAATCAAAATAATTTTTGACACAAGCCAAAATATCAAGACTAGCAAATCGATACAAAAGACGCTCAAACTATAATTAATTTGGAAATTCAAAATTGAGTAAAATAATTTTGGCATGTATCTAATATCAAAATAAAATCATAATTATCACATAAAAATATTTTAAAGGTGCTAGAACTGAAATATATACAGACAAAAAAATTAAAACAAAACAACCCTGCCAGGTGTTATAAAACAGCCCTGGTCTTGTAATTGTTTGTAAAATTAATTAAAACAATTTTTAATTATTTATTTGACACTTCGAGAGGCTTAAACACGTTCTCAATATTTCCAAATAATATTTTAATAATCAAATTAAAAAAATATTACGAAAGGTCCCATCAAATAAATTAAATAACAACACTAGATCATGCAAACCTGTTTTAGGCAATTTTCACAATAAATCTGAATTTAATTAATTGAATTGCATTCAAACCATTTTTCAATCATTATAATCATCATTAATCATCCCACGATCCGATTATAGTGAGAAAAATAATTAAAACAAATTTTACAAATTAAAATTAATTTTTCAACTCAATGTAACCAAAATTATAAAAATCAAACAATCGTATTGCATCTTCAATTAAAATCAATTTTGATGAACACAAGAGAGCTTTGATACCAATGTTGGGTTTTGATAATGTATATCACATATAAAACGCAGCAGAAAATAAAAAAAAATTCAAAAACCTGAACTAAGGACTCAACTTGTGTTCATCAAAATTAATTAACCAAAATTAAAGGTTGAAGACTTTACCTTTGGTGTTTTTAAATTTTTCCACCTCCTCTTCATGTCGGATTGTTGCAAACTATAATATATCAAGCCTATGGTAATCCACAAGAAGCCAGAAAGAGGAAACCTCATAGGGAATGACCTAGAAAAGTTATTTTTGTGCTAACACAAATAATATTCTTTTGAGAGAAAATCAACTCTTAATTGATACTGGAGCTTTTTTCTGGTCAAAAACTCTTTTTATAGGTGTTTCCAATGAAAAAATGTTAAAATAGGATTTGGGGGGAAACTAGGCCAAAAAGGCAACTTTGGCCAAATTTGGCCGAAGTTGTGCACTACCAGTGTGCGTTGGCCCATGCTAGCGCGCTGGCAACCCGCGTGGGCCCATGACCTCCCTAAGCGATTTTTTTCTTAAAATTTTTTCGCAATCCCATCATGATCCAATCGCAAATAATTCTCTTATATTTTTTAATCCAATTCAAGACTATTTTATTCTTCTTTCAAGTCTTCAAAGTGTGTGACTCATTAGGTTCCTGATTATGGTGGCCACCCAAATCAACAATTGATATCAAACAAGTCATGAGCGGTATATAGCAACACATTATGACCCCTAATTGACCAGAAAGTCAGTAGTTTGACTATAAATCTTTCTATAGACAAAATCCGTGCAATTCATCCATTTACCATCCTATACCTCATTCAGTTCAAAGTATACACTATGTGTCAACTTCCGTTAGACTGACTACATAGTTAGTTTTATCAAACACTTTTAATTCAATTCACTAAATTATCAGCTAGTAGATTATCAGCTAGTTTTACCAAACAGAGCCCTCAGCAAGCAAGAAGAATTCTTAGGCTTGAAATAAGTAGGAAAGGATGACTTCCTGCGCTTTATACAAGGATTTTACAGCAAGCAAATTTAGCATTCTTGGCTTATTGATGCATAGGAAGCAAAGAGTGATAAATTTCATCTAAATATGGTATTTTTGCTAGCGTGAACAATAACTATATTTCGAGATGGACTTCCAAATATCAATTAATTTAACCCTTTTTTTTTTGTTTGCAATTTAATTTTGGGTCAGACAATTTGTGATTAAAATTTGCCAACTCCTTATTTCTTGATATTTATAGATCCAGATGCAGAGGTAGTATCTATCACCTAAGACCTTGAATCCAATATATGTGCATGTGAAATCTGCAACTAAGGGATTCAAAGACAGTAGAACCCTACAAATACATTGGATAAGACAAAGTGCCAAGAAATTGAACAGAAAAAATACATGAAGCGGATAAGAGAGTTTGTTGTTCTGAGCCAAGCTACATGCACCCTTGCTCTTGTCATGCTTTAGGAGAGCTTGTTGGGATTGAGAAGAATTTTCGAAGAAAACACAGCATCAAAGCAGTAACATTTGTGCTATTCAGTCTGACTACAAAAGCTATCCCCAAGTTTACTATGCTAGCTTTTAATAAATGGATAGAAAAGGTCCACATTATCTATGTCAATTTAATTTAGAGGTTTAATCGCAATTTGAATTGTCTAGGAAAGACAGTATATTAAACCGTAATCAATATTGAATTTCTTTTGAAGGTTATGACACCGTTAACTGAATCCTGCATTATCGTTGTCAAAGATGCTATGGTCTAGTTAGTATTAGGCCTAGATACCTCAAGGGCAAGTACGAAGCTTCTGCCTGAATGACAGCAAGTCCTTTCAACATCTAATAAAGTAATTGGTCGTAAGCATAGGGATTAGTACAACCACACTAAGATTGATTTTTAATGCAATTACTGACTCAAAATGGAAGCTTAGATGTTTCTGCATTTCTTAAATGCTTACAAATGTGAAGTTTCGCGGAAACCTTTGCATATGACCTGCTAATATCTATTGGTATTTATGATATTTCCTGCATAATCCTACAGCAACCAGCCAAGAAAGGAAATATATCATTCTACAGTATATGATTAGGAAATTTAACAATACTATAAAAAAAATCAATGAGAAATTCGAAATCATTTTCAAGTTGTGCATTTCATAAAAAAGCAAAAACTATATTCTACACTCAATGTACAAAAGAGATATCTCGTTCACAATTCTAAATCCTGAAAAATCAATGACAAGCCTGCTGTCCCAAAATGTTACAGGCACAGAAAAGGAGGAAAACAAAAAAGATTATCAGAATCCTAAGAACCAAATAATTCTTTGGGACCTATTCTGAATGCAATTCCCAAAAATCCCCCTTTTTTTTGTCTGTTTTATTGATCTATGATTTCACCAAGCCTACCCCATTTCACCAGCTAAACACCTAAGCATATCAAATCCTGCAAACACCCCCTTAGGCGAAGTCATTAAAGACTTAGCCCTCAAACCTTGAGGAAGTTAAACCAAAGATTTCATGTTTCAAGGCAAAAAAACCCGCACGTCGATTTTTAATCCTCATGTTGAAACTCTGCTCATTCACAAGTCACTTCTTTTTATCAAGATAACCCATTAGTTTTCACACAACAGCTCTCTAGGATCTCTAATTTCTCGCTTCAATATCTTCATCATGACAAAATATATAATGAGGGTTCAATTAATCAAATATTAAATACAACCACCACAACAGATGAATTACACTTGGTGAATGTGCTATATGCTAATTGGACCTTGCAAATATTTTTAACATGGGGAACAAAATCTCATAGGGTTCTCTCAAGATACAAGGATCATCGATCTAGCCAGTTAAGACAAGTGGATGAAGAAATAAAGCTCTCAAGACATTGAACATTCAGATTCAGAACAAATTTGACAAAATACATTTTCATGTATCTCAGGTTTCAGAAAAACAAAATATAATAAATGAAAACTGAAATACACATTCATACTGCTAAAAGGAGACATGGGATATAAAACATAAGCCATGGGGTCATCTGTAAACCTGCAAGAACACTTGAGGCAAAGTTCAGACGTTCTTTAACTTCTTCATTTTTGAAGGCGGCCATCTGCCCTTCTTTCTCAATCTCCTTTTACGAACTAGTCTCTTTCTACGAAGCCTGATCTTCTTGGCCAGTTTCATCCTCAATTTCTGTTCCGCTCTCTCCTGAAGCTTTGACTCTAATGGTAGCTTGTCTACGGGCACAACCTCTTCTTTGCTTTCTGCAGGGACTTCACTATTCCCTGTTGAATATGTCCCATCAATGTCTGAAGAGGCATTCATAATAACTGTTTTGCTGCGGAGAGTAGCACTCTGAGCATTCTGAAATCGAACTCCAGTGAAGGAATCTACATGAACATCAATAGGTTTGAACTGCAGCCTAGAAACTTAAAAAGAATACAAAATTCAGGAAAGAAAAAAAAGGAAAAATATAAAATTAATAGACAAAACCCAAATAGATATGAAGATTCTAATTTACTTAAAGAAGAAAAGAAATCGGCATAACAATAGTACAAAAAAGAAATTGATAATTGAAGAGGTTGAAGTTTGATCAAGTTATTTACACTGTAAAACCAAAAGAATAAAAGAAAACATTTATGTACAAAATTCCAATTTGGTAAAAAATTTAATTAAGGTTGGAGCAAATAATTGTTTGACGAAATGCCCAGTCGAGTATGAAGTGGAAGGAGATGACTGCGCTAAAATGCCACAGAAAACAACAGCAATCGAACAAATGACACAAATTTTAATCAATTGAGTGTAGAAAAAGTGGAAGAAAAATATGAAAAGATTGATACCACAAGTAGCAGTGACGACCATCTTCAACGATGGGTATGAAGATGAAGATGAAGATGATGAGGATGAAAGAAGGGAGAGACTCGAAAAGGAAGCGAGAGAATTGGAGAAGAGCAGCATAGACATTTTTTCTCCTTTTGGGTTCGGCCTCTCCTTCGCATTTAGTTTTGGATAAGCGGAAGACGCTGGTCAGGTTAAATAGCCGCTAAAACCCATAATTTCTCTGGTATTTTTTATCTGGCTAAATTAGTATGACACCTTTAATATTTGGTTAATATACTAATTAATTTTTTATTTTAAAAAATATATTATAAATTCATTTAGGTTTGGTTTAATACACAATCTAATTTTTTTGTTTATTTTTTCTGTTAAAATCAAATAAAATATGAAATTTATCACTCCTTTTGTCTTAAAAAAATTTTATTATGATCAACTTAATATCAAAATGTCAAATTTATTCTTCTTATTTTAAATATATTTTTTAAGTTAACTAGCTGTCAAATTTATCAAAATATAAATAAGGGTATATTTTGTATTTTTTAGTTGCTTATTATAATATTCTAGTTGATTAACATAATATTTCATTCAAAATTAAAAAAATATTTTTTTAGTGTATTAAACCCAATGTTGTAAAAATCAGTCTAATCAATGAACTAGAAAAGACAGCGAGTTACGGATTTAAGGTCGAATCGGGATTGAACCGCTCTATATAAAATTTTCATAAAATATAATATGTCTCATATGTAATAAGACATAATAGATCTTATACATAATAAAAATAGAAAATAAATTGTTGGAGACCATTACTAGCACACAAAACTGATAAAAAATTATTAATGTATCATTTTTGTTAATTTAAATAATATTTTTTATATGAATCAACATAGTTTTGAAAAATAATTTGTGTTAACAAATTAAAAATATTGAAATTCAACTTTATTGAATATTCATAACTCTTAAATAATATGAATAATTTTGAGGATAATTAAAATAAATACTTTTTATGATATATCTTACCAATATTATTAATAGCAAGATAACATTATCTGTATAAATAATTGATTTCTAAATTAAAAGTATATATATATATATATATATATATATATATATAATACAATTGAAATACTAAGTGGAAGTTGGTGAAGTAGTTAAAGAATCGAAATATTTCTCTTTAATACTCAAGATCAAATCCCAACCATAACACCATATTACCATAATTTTGAACTGGAAATGTCAGCCGGTTTGCAGTTAAATTGGCCAGTTCGACAGTTTTCTCGCCAGCTCAATTTCCTCCCGATTCCCAACATTAAAACTGCTTGGTTTGGTGGCATGTTTCCATTTGTTTATGTTGAACTGGCCGGACTAGGCCAGTTTTTACAACAATGATTAAACCAAATCTGAATAACTTTATAATGTATTTCTAAAAATAAAATGACTAACTAGTATATTCAACCAAACTTAAAAAATATCCTAGTAATTTAGCCTTTTTATTTTTGGAAAAAAAAAAAGTGGTATGTAATTTGGTACTTTTTCAATTTTGGGCATGTAATATTTTTGTAAAAAAAAAAAAGCTTGTAATTTATTCTATTAGCAATAATCAGTATTTTTCCATTATATCATTATGTCCATTCAACTTGACACTAACGTGTATTGGTTAATCCATTTTTCCTCTTTAAACTAATTTTTTCCATTTCCCTAAACTATATATTCCCCAATTTGCAATCCCAAAATCACGAATTTAAAATAAGAAATGTAAAATGCAGTCCCAATCTTCTTTTTCTTTGTTTCGAAGGAATTAAATACACTGTTTTGTGGATTGCCATTACTAATGAGGACGTGAAGGAAGTCTACAACTTGTGGTTAAAGATTTAGAGGATGTGCAGCAAACTCTAAACAATGTGGTTCATTTGAATGAATTGATTTCAAGAATTGTTGAGGTTGATGCAAACTCATTCCACATTATATTGGTAAAATTAAGAAAGCCTTAGATGCAAATTAGCCCCTAAACTATACCATATAGCGCGAATTACTCCTTCAACTTTAACTAAGTATAAATAAGCATTTGAACTTTAAATTCAATGCAAATTGACCCCTAAATTATATCTTATAGAGTGAGTCACCTCTTACCAGACCGAATTGAGTTTAGGAGCTAATTTGCATATTTAGCCAGTCAAGAAATGTAAAGCTAAGTTATATAAATGTAGAACAAAATAAGTAGAAAAAGGAAAAGAAATATGCAATATGCAAGAAAGAATGAACTCATATAATATTAAGGCTCGCTGTTTGTTTGAAGAAAATTAATTGTTGGAAGAAGTTGGTTGAGGCACGAGTGGCATCTTGTAGGAAGGAATTGATATGTAATAATATTTTTATTCTTATTGTGTTTGGCCAGATAGGTAGTAATCACTGCAAAAACTGGGTTGTATCTGTCATAATGTAATTAGACTATGAAGTGTTTGCTAAAATACTCCACTGGATGAAATTGGTTTATTAGCTCTAAATTGTAGCTCATTACAACTCTTTTTTTTTTTTAAGAAATAGTGTGTTAAGACTTAAGCCCATTTTTTATGAATAAAATGAACTACAAATCATCATATTTATAACCTTTGTGTGATTAATAGACAACTTGACTACTTAGCTTGTATAAAGCATGGAGTTAAATTGTAGCATAAAGTTAAAATAGATAACTGAAAAAGTGCATTTGCCATTTATATTAAAATAACAAAATATGTTAGACTAATGAGAATCAACTTCATAGTTTTAATAACCACATGTAGTTCTAATGTTAACTTGAGTACTTGCCAATATTGGCCAATACACAACCTTGATATACTACTCAGTTGACAATTACAAAAGGAAAATATTGCATTATTGATCTTAGGGTAATTGATCTCTATTTTGATCTTAAGAATCAAATTAATTGTTACCAGTGTCTTCATTTAGTATTGTTTTAATAGTATATCAAGTTATAAGTGCATAAGAATCCAATTACAGTGAACAAATCAATTAAGTCTTGAAGATGTGCAGTTCGCACCCACATGGAAGAAGTCATGCTCGCGATGCATTTTACGACCATGAATTCCAGTTCGCATATGGAAAAATGTTGTAGAAGAGAACCAAAAAATACAATGGATTTCACAGGCAAGTTTGCGCCCATAAACCGGACCGTGATTTATGGGTTCTTGACTACGAGAAGTTTTTGCTCCTAGGAAGTTTAAAAAGATATGATCGTTGGAAGCCTCCTCAATGATAAAGCACCACATGTCTCCAAGACTTCACAATAGGCATCTACACTTTTAAAGTTCACTATCAGAAAAGGAGGTTCCCAACCACAATCAATACCAGAAATCCCAAGTATCAAGTCTATCTTCACACCCAAGTCCACGATTGGGAAGCTGATTAAGAAAGGTAGTTCCTTGCCTGGAAAAAAGTGTCCCGAATGTGAAGTTTGACCTAATATAGCCGTTGGAGCTGGGAATCAATTAGGTAGAACCACGTGTCAATATCTAGTGGACAATTGAAGTTCACGATTGCAAACATTGCATTCCTAACTATGAAAGGCTCTCTGCAGGTAATATTTAATATTTGTGTAAGAGAACGTTAGGGATAATTATGGCACCATTTGTAATGGCTAATTGGTGGGTGAAGAGTATAAATACCCTATCAAAAGGCCATTTAAGACACCTTATCAACTCTTAAGTTCAAACTCATGCAAATTAATTGCTTAATCTTTATGTACTTTGAGCTATATTGTGTAAGGTTCAATTGTTAGCCTTAAACACTCAGGAAACTTGTGCAAGGGTTGTGTGTAAGCCAAAACACATGGATTTGGCTATTGTGTTGCCCATAAAAATATAAGAGAAATTTGGATTGAGTATTAGTCTTATAGGAAAACACCTAATTGGGAGTGAGCTAGCAAAACTCTATTTGTAATCTAAGGATTACATTAGTAGAACTCCCAATTGCAAGTGGGGAAAGGACAAGGGTTATTAACACCTGAACCTCTATAAAATCTTTGTGCCAATTTTCTTCCTACTTTCACTTTATCTTGTTCAAGTTTGGCTTTTTATAAATTTTTATTCGCCACCAATTCATCATTCCTTCTTTGTGATTGTTTGGGCAACAATAAGTATCATAGCAAGGTCTAAAAAGTAAGCCTAACAAGCTTTAGCAAAGATTAACATGGCAAATGAAGGATTCTAAAGTCTCAAACCTTACTTTGATGGGTCAAACTATGCCCATTGGAAGTTTAGGATTGAGGCATATTTGAATAGTAAAGGAGTTGATGTTTAGGATAATGTTCACAACGAGTGGACACCACCCACAAAGAAGAACGCTAAAGGCGAATAGGAGCTCCTTCCACAGGATGATTGGACCAAGCAATATAAGAGAGCAAATGGCAAAAACAAGAAAGCTATGACAATCCTTACAAAGCTCCTTTTCTTTTAAAGAAAGCCGGAGAGTTCAACATTATCTTATTGTTTATGAGATTTGGAAGACATTAGAGAACTACCATAAAGGAATAAAGCAAGTGAGGTCTAAGAAAATACATCTTATGATTGAATATGAACTCTTCAAGATAAAGCCTAATGAGTCCATCACCGACATGACAAATTATCTCCTAGCCATTATTAATGGCATGAAAAAGTTTGGAAGACATACAACCTTGGACGATGCCAACAACAAAATCCTGAGTCTTCCTATGAAGGATTATGGCTCAATAGTGACAGGTATAGAAGAAGCTAATGAGGATTGAGCACCATTCCAACCAATATGCTCATTGGCAAGCTTGTTACTCATGAGATGGCTCTTGCTAGAGACAAAGAGCTTGAAGGAGAAAAGGAGAAGAAGAAGCATCATGCACTCAAGGCAACCACCACCTTCAAGTCTCAAGATGTTGACCTCATTAGTGATGATGAGATCAGTAAAGAAGAAGATAAAGAGATAGCCATGCTTTTAAGGAAAGTTAAGAGAATGATAGTCAACAAGTAAAGAGCCTTAAAGTTCAATCATAAAGGCTCATCATCATACAAGAGCAAGGAGGAGGTGAAGTGCTATGAATGTGGCAAAAAGGGACACATCAAAGCGAAGTGTCCAAGGCTAAAGAAGTACAAGAAGAAGTCTTACAAAGAAGATGGAAATAAAGGCCACACAACTATATGGGATGATCCTTCCTCAAGTGATGATGAAGTGGAGAAAAGGTGGCTAACTTGTGCTTCATGGCTTTTGAGGATCACTCTAATGAGTATGTTCTACATCCCATTTTTTTCAACTAAATGCATGTGATGATGATTTTGATGACCTTATTGAGGTGATAAGCTTAGAAATTGAAAAGTATAAGAAAAATGTTAATTTTCATAAGAATAATAGCTATAAACTTAAGGATGACATATTTAACCTTCAAAAGGTTATTAAAGACCTAAAAACCTCTAATGAGTCTCTTAAGAGATCATAAGACGAGATTTCATCAAAACCCTAAACTAAGTTCGTAATGAAGGAAAACAATGCCTTAAAGAATAAGGTTAAGGAGCTTAGAAATTCTATTTATAAATTTCACAAGAGGAAAGAAAGTTTGGATATAGTTATTATATCTCAAAGGCCTCAACTAGTGGGATATGGCTTGAGTTTCAATGGGGCATCATCATTATCATCTCCACCTAGTATTTATATTTGTTAAAGCCACTACACCGTAAAACCTCTTCTATTGAGGTAGTTGCCTTAAAGGCAAAGCAAACACCAAATCCACTATTCAAAAGAAAAGTAGTCAAGGATATCTTAGCTCGTGAAACCTCAAAAGGTCAACCATGGTTTCTTGTACAAGAGGCATGCACCTAGGAGACCACCCACTGAACATGAATGTGTATGTTGTTATGCACCTTCTTTTTCTTCAAGCAAGAAGGTTGTAAGGCCTAAAACTCAAGAAAAGTGGCAAGAGTCTTTCAAGACTAAAGAATGTCACTATTGCATGAAGTTTGGTCACATAAACATTCATTGTTTGATTAGAAAATCCCATTGGGATTTTTCTAAGACTAACCCCCAAGGACCTAAGTTTGTTTGGGTACCTAAAAAACAAAACTTGATTTGTTGATTTTGTAGTATGCCTTAAATCTACAGGTAATGAAAATGTGTGGCTAGTTGTTAATGGATGCTCATGGCATATGATGGGAAACAAATGCCTCTTCACTCATATCAAACGAATTAATGGTGGTAAGGTAAACTTTGGAAACAATTCCAAGGGTAAGGTAATTGGCATTGATTATATTGGTCTTAAAGGTATTTCTACTATAGATGATATGACACTTGTTGATAGCTTGAAGCATAATCCTTTAAGTGTGAGTCAATTATATGACAAAAGGAAATCAAGTCATCTTTAGCTCTAATGAATGTCTATTGACCATTTTAAATGGTCAAGAGATATTAAAAGGAGAAAGAGATGGCAATACTTATATAATTGACTTACACAAGTTGACTAATATTTTCTCTTATTGTCTTGTGTCTATTAGTGAGAAATCTTGGCTATGGTAGAAAAGGCTTGGACATGTAAGCATGGATTTAGTTCAAAGCCTTAGTAAAGAAGAGCTAGTAGATGGACTTCCAAACGTTAAATTCATGAAAGACAAGACTTATAAGCCATGTCAAATGAGGAAGCAACATAAGTCATCATTCAAGTTCAAGAATGTTATAAGTACTTCTAGACCTCTACAGCTTTTGCATCTTGATTTATTCGGTCTTTACTAGCTTATGTGGTAAACACTATGCTTTTGTCATTGTTGATGACTACTCTAGGTTTACTTAGGTAATTCTTTGCTTTTAAAAGTGATACTTTTGAAAATTTCAAAAACTTTGCCAAGAGGGTCCAAAATGAAGAGGGATATTTTATCTCCAAGATTAGAAGTGACCATGGCAAAGAATTTGAAAATTTGTCTTGAAAATTTTTGTTTGTAAATGGTATTTCTCATGATTTTCCACACCTAAAACTCTTCAACAAAATGGGGTAGTTGAAAGGAAAAATTGAACATTAGTAAAGATGGCTAGAAGAATGCTTAATGAGTATGGTTTGCTAACCTACTTTTGGATAGAAGCCACCAATATTGCTTGTTATATTTCAAAACGAGTCTTCAAAAGACTATTTTAAATAAAACCTCTTATGAGCCAGGAATGGAAGAAAACCCAAGATCACTTATCCAAGAGTATTTGAATGCAAGTGTTTTATACTGAACACCAAGGATAACCTTAAAAAAAAATTGCCTCCAAATCGGATGAGGATATTTTTTTTCTTGGATATTCCACTGCTATAAGCTTTCAATAAGAGAACAATAGTTGTAAAAGAGTCAATGCATGTTGATTTTGATGAATCTAGTAGGCTTGATCTTTGGAAAGGTAGTGGTTTGGATGATGTTGTAGGTATCATAAAGAACCTCAATCTTAATCAAGAGGAACATGGAGAAACATCAAAGACAGATGACCATGATAAAGACCAAGAGGAGTAAGATCAAAAGGAAGCTCAACCTCAAATCCAAGAGTAAGGAACCAATGAGCTACCCAATGAGTGAAAGTTTGTGAGAAACCATCTAAAGGAGCAAATCTTTGGTGATCCTTTAAAAGGTGTAAGTACATATTCCAAGCTTTTAGATTCTAATCTTGCTTTTGCCTCCCAAATTGAGTCAAAATCTATTGATGGGCTTGTAGTTAATAAGAGTTAGGAGATTTCTATGCAAGAGGAACTCAGCTAATTTGAGAGAAATAAGGTTTGGACCTTAGTTCCAAGACCTAAGGACTACCCAATTATTAGTAGTAAATAGGCCTTTATGAATAAGATAGTTGAGCATGATAGCATCACTAGAAACAAAGTTAGATTGATTACTAAAGGATATAGCCAAGAGGAAGGCATGAACTATGATGAAACTTTTGCTCCCATAACAAGATTATTATTCATGTGCTTCCTATATATATCGCTCACTCACTTCTTCTAAATAAGCCCTAATTAGCGAGTGCTACATTTTCATTTCCTTTAGAGGTGATTTCCATGCCCATGCCTCTTCCTAACACGCAAGAATGTCATCCATCAACTTCCATAAATCATACATAAAGGCATATGGTTATACATAACCCAAATTCTAGCCCCAAAACCATCAAGCTACGTCTTTTCTTACTCAAGTCCTTCCATGAATGGTTTACCCTACCTAGTCTAGCCCCAAAGAGAGTTTTTCCTCAAGAAACTCAACATCTCTTCACAAACAAACCCATTTCGGGTCACATATATCAATCAACCATAAAACATGAAAAATGAGTGAAGAGATGTATTTTCTTACCCTTAGGAGGCCAAAAACGAGGCTGATTTGGTTAGAGGACTCGAGCTCCCTTAAGCTCTATAACCTTCTCTCTCAAACTTCTTTTTCTTCCTAGTAGAAATCCTTTAAAAATCATGATAAATCTTGCTCTTTAATGATGAATCTTGTGTTTAGAGGCTTAGAAATCTTCAAAAACATGTGGAAGATGGGTTTCTAGAGGTATGGTGGTGTATCTTAGGTTTTAGGGCTTTGAAGTCATGTTTAAAATAAGAAAAACGGAGTAAAAACCTTTTATACAAGAACCCTTGCAGCTTGGGTCATGGTTGTGACTTTTTAATGCTTAGTCGTGGATTCAATAAGCCAAATAGCTCATTTTTGTCTCAACCACAATATTTGTGGCCATGTCACTTTTGTCACAGGCGTGACTCTCTCTAAACTTTATGTTTCTTCATTCTTTCAACCTTGTTTAAAGCCCAAGACCTAAATTCAACATTTTACCCCTTATATACCTCATATAAATCCCAAAATACTTTTGATTCACCATCGATATACCTTTGATATATCTTATACCTCACTTTTATGATCTTGTATCTCACTCATATATTCTTTATATGTCACATATATCTTTACCACTCATAAGCCTTTTATGTAACACTTAAACACTCTTAATCCTGTTATTACTAGACCCTAACTCGCAGACATTACAATGTGTCCCTTCTTCCCACGCTCACAACACTTCACCTCCTCCTTGCTTTTATTGGATGAAGAATTCTTTAGAGTGAATATTGAGGCTCTTTATTTATAGTTCTTGATTGAGCCATACTTATTGTTGATCATTCCCTTCGTCTTCCTTAAAAGCATGACAATCTCCTCATGTTCATCATCACTCTTCTCACTATCCTTAAGAATATCTACATTTTAAGATTTGGAAGCGGTTGCTTTGAGTGCAAGAAACTCCTTCTTCTCACTTTCTTCCTACATAAGTCATCTCATATGTGAGAAGCTTGTTAATAAGCACATCAATAGGAATGATGCTCAATTCCTCATTGGCTTCCTCAATACCAACAACTCTAGAATCTTATTGTTGACATCTTCCAAACTAAAATGCCTCCTAAGCTTCTTTATGCCATTGATAATGGCAAGGAGTCGATTTGTCATGTCTGTAATAGACTCATTTAATTTCATCTTGAAGAACTCATATTCAATGAAAATAATTTGAATTTCTTGGATCTTATTTGCTTGGTGCTTTCGCAATAGTTCTCCAATGTATTTCAAATGACATATGTAGATTGACAATGGTGAACTCTACCACACTCTTTAAGAGAAAAAGTTTATGAGAATGATCGTTGCCTTTTTGTTCTTACCACCATAAGCCTTCCTTTGAGGCTCCGTCCAATCATCCCTTGGATAAGCTCTTCTTCACCATCGTTCCTCTCTTGGCCGGTGCCTTTCATTCTTTGTGAACACTATCTCATACATCAATACCTTCACTATCTAAATATCATTCCAATATAAACTTTAAATGAGCATAGTTTGACCTATCAAAGTAATAGCTTAGGCTTTGAATCCCTTCATTAGTCATTTGTTGAACTTTGCTAGCGCTTGTAAAGCTTTAATACTAGAACTTACTCTGATACCAATAATAAAATTATTTTACTTAATACATTTATTATACTATTATAAGTTAGTAATTAATATTTATAAAAATAATACTTATTTAATTATTTATTAATGTAATATATTATATATTAAATTTTGTTGTTCCTTTTTATAGAATGATTTTACTAGTTATTTATTAAAAGGTTAAATTACCAAAAAAAAAACTCAAACTTTAACCTTGTCAACAAATCTAACACAATTTTAGCATAATTACAAAATAGTATATATACTTTTTTATTTTTAACAAATGTAGCTTTTAGTAAAAAAAATACATTCTAGTATCTACATGGATGTCAGATTTCTTTAAAAATCAATAAAAATACGGAGTCAACCAAAAAAAATTCTTTTATTTCTCTTCCTTCCCATTTCCCTCTCTTCTCTCTCTCTTCCTTCATCTCTTCTTTTTCTTTCATCCTTTTTACACTACAAGAATTTTACAATATAGCAACGCCCAACATTGCAAATGGCATCGTTAAATTGGAATTGCGACGCGCTAGAGATACCAAGACGACGTATCAAAAAATGTTGTCGCTAACAAAATATAGTATTGCTAATAAGTGACACAAGAAAAGAGATGCTATATAAAACATTTGTCACTAATTCCTACCGATAAGAACCATTTGATTACTTAATTGGCGATGCATTTTATGATGCAATATATGACGTCGCTGAATAGCTACGCATTATGGCATTGCTAAATTAATGTATTTTTATCCAATAAATAAATTGATTATTTCTTGCAACACTATTTTGCATCACTAAATGCATCTTTACATTTTTTCTTAATGCTTCATTTAAAAAATTAATTACATGTTTATATATAATAATCAACCTATATATCATACCATTAATCATAATCACACAATTCAACATTCATCATAAACTAAAATTCATTATTTAAATAAATTCTAATAAACTAAATTACAATATTAATCAAAATTTTTATATTTTATTATAAATGTATCTAAAAAAGTCGATAGAAGAATGAAATTCAATACAAGTATAAAAAATACATCAGAAAGTAAATGGAGTATTTCAAGATGAGGAAGACTAAGGAGCAGTACCTACAAATTGGAAATGCTATTTATATAAAAAATTATGGTCATACTTTAGTATAAATAGCAGAAAATTACATTTATAAACATAAAAAAGCAATGAGCCAAAATGCAATTATAATATGTAAAATTCCAAATTTTACATATCTAACTTCAAATTTTTTGCAAACTCAAGA
Organism: Balakata baccata; assembly: GCA_949630135.1. Taxonomy (NCBI): domain Eukaryota; kingdom Viridiplantae; phylum Streptophyta; class Magnoliopsida; order Malpighiales; family Euphorbiaceae; genus Balakata; species Balakata baccata. The sequence goes on along the minus strand of CATIWF010015849.1, from coordinate 31,731 downwards.
CATTTTAAGTTTGTAATAACAATAGAGATATTTTCCACATTGGAAAACTACTTAAAAATATAATATTAAACTTACAACAACTAAACTAAGTTAATTCAGGTTGACATTTGAGAATGATATACTAAATGATTGTTATGTTCAATGAGCTATATATAAATAACACTTCGCTTCCACATGATATCAATAGAAATTAAGAAAGAGAGCGTACCTTTTGAAAATGTTGCTGAGCAAATTCGAATTTTTCTCGACATGCAAGACTTTTCAACATTCATGTATTATAGCTCATAATATGCTCTTTCAACCTTCATCGAGAGATATGAATTAATATATCTACATATTGTTTAGTGCTTAATAAAGTCAAAAAAAAAAATTGCATAATGAAAATATAAAACTTATATCTTATTATTTTTTTTAATACAAGCAAATAGGCCAAACACAATAATATAAGCAGCTGCAAGGAATTAAGAGACATTGTTGTCCACATACACAATATATATATACATTGAAATTTCGTCCAAGTGCTCTTCAAGCAAGAATTTTAGAAGAAATTGCAACAAAAATGGAAATTAAAGCACATTAAACTTTATTTCACTGGATTTCAAGTACAATTAAAGTGAATTAGAAGCTATTGCAAAATTTTATCTTAAAAAAAGGGAAAAATAATGAGAAATTGCAACAATGTCTTTAAGCCTACCATAATGAGGAGCAATATCCCCAAACTACTTATCAAGCATATGCAAGAGTGTGTGTCCTTATTATTCAAACTATTATGGCTAACTCTAGCAGTGTCTTGTAGCTTAAATTTAATCCACTTATCTGGATTAAGAGCCGAAGAAATAAGAATGCATCAATTGACTATGCAGTGCAAAGGGGAAAATGATGACTAACAAACCATATAAGTTCATTGGATGCATCAAATAAAGCCTCCTAAAGTTCTAGCCCCTAATTTTCTTTAAGTTTCATAAAAATGAAAAAGTAGATAGGAGAGATATAAAAACTAACCAACTTTGGGACAAGTCTCTTATTTGACATGCTCAAGATAAGTCTATTAAAGAAAAACATCATATGAGTTCTAGCTTCACATGATGCATTAAGGATCCAAACAATTTATTTATAACAATATCCATCCTTTAGTTAAATTGTTAAATGCCTAGCAACAAAAAAAAAACATTAATTATGAGAAAATTCATTTACTCCATTAAATAAAACATTAACACTTTAACTATAATAATAATAAAAAAAATCATTCAACATCAAAGCTCAAAACAAGTTATGCACTAATTTCATCAAATTTTCAGGTCACAACATAATTAAAACATCCACTAGAGTGCTTTCCAATGAAGATGTACAGTCACAACACTGATCAACTACAAAATCCTTTTTAAAATCTCATAAAACATATTATATGTATCAACCATTACATCAATTTGGAAATATCAAATACCACATCAATAAATAATTTATCAACCCATGAACATCGACCATCAACTTTAGTGTACCATACTTCAAATATACATAAACACAGATGGGTTAAGAAAATTGTAATTTTTACTCATTATGCAAAAATGAACATGTATGTTAACCAATAAACATTACCATACCAATCTATTCATTTTAACAAAGAAAAACTGAGCTAAAATCATACCTAATACTCTAGTTAATCGATTAACTATAGCATCTCATTAACAAAGAGAATACCAAAGTAAACAGATATCATCATAGTAAATAGATTAACTAAAAATAATCTCATAAACCAATTAGAAATCATCATAGAACCAATTATCAATACATACCTTCCTAATTACACCTCATCCCTTTACATAATCCCTAAGCCCTAATTGTTTCCTGAGGAAATAAGTGAACTAAATCTCTGAAATTTGATAATCACTCGTAAGGTTCTAGGTTCTTTAATTTTCAAGAAAGATTTAATAATCTAACTGAAAACAAAAATCACATCATTCCTCACAAAACCAAAACCATATTTCCAAGACAAAACCAAACTAGAAAAAACCAAATACGAAGCAAATTGACCAACACCAAAACAGAAAAAGGGGAAACAAATTAAAAGTTCACCTCGAAAATATCGACTACAAATATGAGCTTACTATCAAACATAGGAACCAAACATGGATAATGTCGGATCGTAATCTCCATGAAACATGAAAAGCTTTAGAACTTACTACAGTAGGATCCATCAAATCCTCAACAATTTCCTTATCGACCTTAACACCTTAAAAAATCGCTAGCTAATTCATATTTTGAAATCCTATATCTAAACATGAATAAATAATACCTAAGAAACACTCCAACTTAGAGATAGATAAAGGAATAGTGATAGTGAACAAGCAGAAACACAAAAAGAGAGAGAAAGAGAGAGAGAATTTGAGGTCGTTTTGCAAGGTGATAATGGAGGAAGAGGTGAAACGAAGAAGAATGAGGCGACTATAGAAATGAGGAGATGAAGAGGGTCTAGATAGTTAGGGTTACCTTATCGATATATATATTTTTTTAAACGATGTTGTGTCATATATCTAATTTTTAATTATTTTATTATATTAAATGTTTTAGCAACACCATACACACGTCGCTACAAGAAATCACAACTTATTTCTGCATTTTTAATTATTCATGCATAGTTGTAACGCCCTAATTGCGTCACTAAACTATGGGGCATATAAGGTGTGACATTGACTCCTTAAATAGCGATGTAGTGCACCTGCATCACTAATTAGTGATGTTACTAGTGTTGCAGTGACATCGCTACAGTTGCCACCAAATTTTGGCGCCAAAATTAGTAATGAAAAGCAGGCATTGCTACATTTTTGTCGCCAAGCATCACAAAAGGTGTAGCTAATTTGCCATTATAACATACTGTTGCTAATGTGTCACTTGGTGTCACTACGGTGTCATAATTTAGCAATACAATAAGCAGTGTTGCTAAATTGATATTTTCTTGTAGTGTTAGAGGTGGGTTGAATTCCAATATTCTCCATATAAGTAAAAATTCGAATTGCAAACGGGACATTTTGAATCTTAGCATAGAGGGAGATCAAATTCGAGTACTGATGATGATTTATCTCATCATCTTTTAACATCCTATCCAATCTCTACTAATCTGATCAATCAATCATCACAGTGATACACGAATAATTAGCTGAGAAATGAAAACTAAAAATTCAAATAATTAAATATTATGAGCATTTTAACTGCAAAGAATCAAAACAATTCAACTTGAAAGCAAACATAAACACACATATTGGGTTCACAATCCTCTGCATTTTACCAAATTAACATAAAAGAGATGAAGTGCTTACTAGGCAGGTTTTGTCATTGGAGGAAGATCTGAGAGCATTGATGAGGGGAGTCCAAACAAAATAGAGAGATTTTGGGGAAGGAATGAAAAGAATCAAATGTAGATTTGATTAAAGAGATTAATGTTTGAAGCAATTTTAAGAGAAAAGATTAGAAAAGTTGCACAATGAGCGGAAGAGAGATGAGGTAAGAGAAGAGAAATGGAAATGGGAAGAAATGAGTGAGAGGAGAGAGAAAGGAATTGAAAGATATAATTTTTTTTTGTTGGCTCATTATTTTTATTGACTTTTTAAGAAATTTAGTGTCTCTATCTAGACATTAGAATGTGTTTTTTTTTCGCTGGAAGCTAAATTTATTTAAAAAAAATGAAAAAACATATTATTTTATAATTACGATAAAGTTGTGCTAGATTTGTTGACAATGTTTAAATTTAGGTATTTGTTAGTAATTTGACATTATTAAAATTTAAAAAGTACCCGTTCATTGTTTTATTTTAAACCACGATATGAATGCCTTTAAAAAAAAAGTAAAATGGAAAAATATAATGAGTGATTTGTACTTTTTGTAATTTTTAAATAAATATTTGTGTTATTTTTATAGAGCAAGGTCTATGATTTACTTTATTGGAAAAAAAGACATATTTATATTAACAGTATTAAATAGTATTAACATAAGTGATGACATAATAATATTTATAATGTGATCAGTTCCATATATGTGCCATATGATGTGATATTGATATAGCACTTATGTCAATTTCACATTAGTATTATATATGTGCCAAATTAGTATTAATATGGACATCACGTTACAAAAAGTGTTATGTTATGGCCAAATCAGCAGTACTTAGTACCCTTAATGGTATTTTATATATAAAAAAATAACATTTAAAAAATTACAAAAATTACATGCATTTATTTCTACTTTTCATATAGAAAAATAGAGGAAACAGAAATTGTTGAAGGAAGAAGATAAACCCTAACCCCCTACTCCCATTGACTCGCTATTCCTTTTCTCTCGAATATGGTTTCGTTTCCACCGCCTGGCTCAGTCACTGTCTGTGAAATCAATCGAGATCTAAGTATGAATTCTATAACTTCGTACAACTCTAGGGTTTTGGGTTTCTGATTTATCCTTTCAACTGTTCTTACTCTTCAATACAATCTGCAGTTACAACTGAGAGCCTCTCGGACGATAATAAAGCCAAGGATACTTATGGAAAAATTCTGGTTTGTTCTTTTTTCATTATTCAAGCTTTATGTTAAACATTTCTTCTTGTAAAGCATCCTAGTTTTGTTTTTGTTGTTAACCTTGGGAAATTGTGATATTTAGGGAATGATATTCAGCCCCATTCCATTTCAAGCGGATCTATTATCTCCTCCTAGTGAAGAGCAGGAAACACAAGAGCAAGGAAGACCTCATGGCCACGGAGAGGGTACTGAGAGTAACAGGTTGTTGAAAGCATTACAGGGCTTTGCTAACTATTTCCTTCTTAATTATGTAAGTACATAGACTTCTTTTGTTTTTATTTTTGTTAGTATTTTGCTGGAACATATAAGCTTAAGGGGGAGCGGCTCTGAGAAGAAAATTAATTTTTTTTTTCTGTTTTGTTTGGATAATTGGGAGTTTAATAGTTAGGGTAAGGGAAGAGAAATGTTGTTAGTTATTACTCTGTTGGAATTTATGGAAAGAGAAGGGAATTATAATCCTAAAGAGACAATAACATCCTTGCGATTCCATTTAATTTTTAGATTACTATAGTATGAGAAGGAAACGACAAGACAAAATTCATTATTTTACCTTCTAAGAAGGAAATGGTGTCCCCTTCCCTTTCCCCACCTAGAAAATTTCAATTGCAAACCAGTGACAGTATTGACTTCCCTTCGTTTACCTACTGCTGGTTTTACATGCAATATTAATGTTTGGAATACATTTTATATGCTGCTTCCTGTTCAAGTAGTCGACATAATTTTTCATTCCTTGAGTTAAAGTTGATACCAACTTGATTCACTCTGACACATAAGGCTTTGAAGATCAGCTGAGTTTTCTCCTCAAAATAATTCTATCATAATCATACCTTTTGATGAAAAACTTAATCTCTCCATGCATGTATGTTTTTTGACCTTGCCTTTTCTTTCTTAAAAGAATGTTTAGCATAAGCTGGTTATGTGTGTGAAAATATAAATAAAATGAGGGATTCTTTCCAATAGACAACTATGATATGTATAGTTACTTGAAAAGCCAAAAAGTATTTCAGAATATCCAAACAAAATTAGAACAGGTATATTCAAATACTATATTTCAGAAAAAAAAAAGAAGTAAATTCTTTGTAGAGAAACATACTGCAGATATCTCTTAATATATCATAAGTTTTACTGCTCCATTGCTTTCTTGAAGCAGTGTTCATGAAGGAGGAATTAGCTAGGATGATGTTGCTACATGTTCTAGATGGGCTTAAATGTGGATATATTTTAAATGTGAGTTTGCGACTTTGTATTCCTCTTAAAGCCACAAAAATTCTTATGTACATGCAACCTTGTACTTAGGCATGTCAATTACCTATGTTGCTTGGACACGGGTACGGGTACCTGACACGGGTGCATACCTAGAGGTTTGACTTTTTGTTTTTTAAAACTTAGGGTATGTGGGTACGACTAAAAAGTATCTAAAATTAGGGTACGGGTATGGGTACAAGGATACGTCTGTATAAAAAAATTTAAATATTTTTAAAGATTATAAGGTCTTGATCTTGGTTGAGAATCTAGAAACACCCAAGAGGGTTCTAAATTTGATGCAAACTCTTCTTGATCTCCTTGAATTTTATCATTTTTTTTTAATGTAATTTCATCTTCAAGTAAATCTTTTTGAATAAAGGCTTTACTCATATTTATATGGAACAACTATGTGATAAAATTCAGTAGTAAGTTGTAGGTATAGTATTAGGATAAATCAGGAGTACCCACTTTTAAAGTGGAGGATCCGTTACGTAATCTATATCCATACCAGTGTCATATCCGAAGGGTACAGTTACTTCAAAAATGAATTGTCCGAGTGACATAGGCAATTGCAATATTTTGTAATTTCTTGGAAAATAATATAAGTATATTTATTTGAAGGGAGATAACTTCTATTTTAGTGGCATGTTTGAGAATAACCAAGAAAGTAGGTGATATTTTATGCTTCTGCATTCTTTCATCTGGAGTCCTGTAGGTGAGCTTGCTGCCGGAGGTTGATTTTAGACGGGTAAGCTGGCACCAGCATAAACATATCATTGCATTTATATCTGGCCCAGATCAGGTTACAATTCGTGATTATGAAGATTCAGGTGTGTCCATCTATACCTAATAAACATGATTCTTGTAATTTAAATTCACTCTGTTTTTCTCTTGAAAAGAATTCCATTTTCCTCCCCTTTGCGATGAAACTTTTAATTTTTCGACAGAAGGGAAGGTTGCATGTATCTTGACTTGTGAGTCCCAAAGAGATATCAAAGTTATTGAGTTTAGGCCCAACGGTGGAAAATCACTTTCTATAGCATGCAAGCAAGTATCAATTGTGATTTGTTAAGATTTTAATTATTCTATAATTCACTTTGTGGGAATGTATTTCATTTCATTATGCTCTAGCAATTTATTATTATTATTTTTTTGAATTTTTGGGACTGAATTTCAGGGGTGGAATATGCATCTGGTCAGTTTCTTATCCTGGAAATGCAGCATCTGTAAGATCTGGTACAGCTTTATCTTTGCGAGCTCTTTCTAGAGGCTTTGGAACTCAATGGACACTAGTGGATTTCCTCCGAAGTCATTCTGATGAACAAATAAGTGCACTTTCTTGGAGTCCTGATGGAAGATATCCATATAATGCATATATGAAATGTGATTGAATTCATTAGTTAAAACAATCATGGTTTTCACTGAAGCTATGCCCTTACATGGCATTGATAACTTTTATTACATCCAAATGGCTGCCTTGCATAAAGAATTTAATAGGAGAAGTTCCTGTTCTAGTCTTTCAAATCTTTATAACTAGTTCAACAAATTTTTAGTACTTCATATTCTTCAATAACAATAAGTATTTGGTGTGGATCTCTCTTCTTGAATCCATTTATGATGCTCAGAGGCGTTATGTTTCCTTGACTTGGCTTCACATACTTGGCATCTGCTTCATATGAAAGCTCATCATTCACCATATGGGATGTTGCACAAGGTAAATTGATCAAAGTAATGTCTTGAGGTGTTGTTAAAAAATCCACTACTTTAGTTTTCAATATAAAAAAATGATGTCATTATTTGAACACTTGCCTTCCTTTGTCATCAATTATGTGCTATAGATGGAGTGAATTACTCCGACGGTACTCCAACTATTTAACTCGTAACAACTCAGTACCTAAACTATTATTTGTGACAAAAAATTTTTTAAACTTTAATTCTGTAACATAAAAGTACCTGCCGTCTAAATTTGTTAAAACCATTTATCGGAATGTTGACGTGGACTTTCTACATTAATAAAAAATTTCCACGTATAAATGCCACGTGTGCAAAATGAATTCTATGAAAAATTTTTACCATTTAACAAATTGTTTGATTATATTTGATTTGAGGGAAAGTGAGAGAGAGTGTGGGAAAGTGATGAGAAAGGTGAAAATTTTTTGTGGGACCCATTTTGTACATATGATATTTACACATGAAATTTTTTTACTAATTTGGAAAGTTCACGTCAGCATTCTGTTAAATGGTTTAACAAGGGGTTTTCTGTTACAAATAATAATTTAGGTATTGAGTTGTTACGAGTTAGATAATTGGAGTATCAACGGTGTAATTCACCCGCTATAGATGTATTTGAATGCATATGGTTTTAACATTTTTGTTGTTGCGCCGTCAATTTGGCTTTGTTTGAGAGCATTCAAATTTCGCATATGTTGTTTAGGATTTTATCCCCATTTCTAGCAAAAGTTTTTTTTTTTTTGTGTCTTAAAGTATTAATTTGGAGAGGAAAGCGCAAGCTTTGAAATAGGATTATTAGATTTTCTTTCAGTTGTTGGACTTCATATAGATTATTGTTGTGAATTTGTGGAGGACTGGCTAGATGGAAGAGTAAGGAAGGCTGATGTTAGGTTACAGAAAAGGAAGAGAAGTTTTTGGTATTAAATCTTGTTATGTTCTTTTTAAGGAAGATAAACTGGATAAGAAGGTAGACTACTCATGGAAGGCTGTTAGAATCAGGGATTTAAACAATGGTTGTGTAATATATGAGCTACTTCTTAACTAGAAAATTGGCTAGGAGTGTGTTTTTAGGCATGTTATGATAAATTCATAGATGAAATAATGTGTATCATTGTATTTCAGAAAGAGTTTCTCTCTTTCCAAGTATGCTTTTTTTTCACTTTCTCGTAAGGCTACCATTTAGTGGCCCTTTTTGCTTTTCGTATGTCATTTTTTGTGCGTGTTTATATATATATTCTGCAGTATGCTTTCACCTTTTCTATTTTGTCACTGTCAAATTTTCAGCTAAAAGTTTCTGCTGAAAAGCGCTATTAGCCCATTCTTGTAAAAAACATGATTTTTAGGCACTGAATTCTCTTGAATAATTGATTGTATGTTGTTCTTATCTTTTGAATTTTTAGTTTGCACTCAATAGTCATTATTATGTTTTGTTATTGCGAGATCTACGCGTCTAACATTTTTTTATAACAATTATTATGAGAAAAATTATAATTTCTTTCCAAGAAATAATTTCCACAGTTAATTATTATGAGTATATGTAAATGATTGAGTTGAATAAATTTTTATGCACTGTAAAATTGAGACATTTTTCTATTTAGTTAAGAGGACTGATATATTTTTAATGAAGTTAGCCTTTTCTTCTTTTCGCTCCCTGTATTTAGAAAGTTGCATGGAAAACTTTCTTGAGTCTTGAACCCATACAACCTCCAGAAAATGGGAAGTATCATTAAATTGGTTAGTTGACTAATTGCAACACCTTGTATATGATGCTTTTTGGCTGGTAGGCTATCAGAGTTTGATATATAGAAATTTATACAAGATAGAAGAACCAGGATTGGTTTATAAGCTGAGATTTTGTTTGAAAGATTGTTGTTTCTTGTTTACAAGTCTATTAACAATTATTTATAATTCTGTTACTCTGTTACTGGACATGGAAAGGATAAAAAATAGCTGCATAAGCAAGCTAGGGAATTACTCTTGTAATTACCTTGTGATCTAATAAGAATTCTCTGGTTTTAGTTTTCTCTTTCTATCTTCTCTCTCTGTCTCTCTTCATTTCCACTGTCTGCTATTTATCTCTTGTTTATTTGATCCTGTTTTCTGTTTTAAATGCTGTGTGGAGGGAAAAGAAGGGTTTTAGGAAAGAGTTGTCTTTTTATTGATTCATAAAGATTCATTGCTTGATACTCGAGTCTCTAGGGATGGAGTTGCGGGGGCAGGGGATTAGTGGGAAGGGTTTGGGTGGTGAATGGGGAAGGCTTCTCGGGATATGGACTATTGTTGAGAAGATGCAAATTGCTGTATTTTTTTTTTGTCGTAGATGAACTTCTTTCTGTTAATATGTTGGAATTGCGTTGGTGTCCTTTAATTTTAGTTTGTTCTGTTTGCCCAAGAGAGATGGATTTTTTTTTCTTTAATATTCTTTTCTCATGGATTTAGATTTGTATTTTTGGCACTGATCTACCCTGATTTGTTATAATGTATAGGGCTTGGAACACCCATACGTCGAGGTTTAGGGGGCACATCAATGGTTAAATGGTCACCTACTGGAGATTACTTTTTTGCTTCAAAATTGTATGACCACATTACTGTTATGTGTTTGCCTTTAGATGAAACATCAGTCCCGATTGTTAAAATATAGGCTAACAACTGCGATCTTTTCTAGTGATGGAACATTTTATCTATGGGAGACAAACACATGGACATCTGAACAGTGGTCTTCAACTAGTGGTTTTGTCACGGTAAATGTAAAGGATACTTGCATCAAAATTAGATGGCATCTAAAATTTATGATTGTACTCACATGTTGAAGATCATTGAGGTATTGAATACTGGCAGCATGAATCTAAAGTCTACTCTCGTATTTGATTTAACTCTAATGAATGTTGTAACTAGTGGTTTTGTGATGGTAAATACAAAAGATACTTGCGTTAGACATAGATGGCTTCAAAATTTATGCATAACTCACATGATTATGAAAATCATTGAGGTATTGAATACTGGCAGTGTGAATCTGCATTCTGTCTTATTTTATTCAACTTTTGAAAGTTGTAATTGCTGAAGTTTATCAAATGTTCTTGGAGATATATCTTTTGTTCAACTTACTCAATACTATGACTTTCCAGCATAGTTGTTAAAGGCGCACTAGGTGCTAGCCTTGGCGCCTTGGAAGCCCAAAGGCGGGCGTTGGCAAAGGCTAGCGCCTGGGGCCAAAGGCATGCGTGCCGAGTAACATTAGTTAAATAATTGTATTTTTTTTTGTTTTTATTGTGGATAAATTTAAACCATTGATTATAAATTGAAAAAACACTAATAGTAGATCTTAGTGCACCTGATTATTTTCAAAACAAACAATAAAAAGGAAAAAAAAATTAGGCAAAGAAAATCTGTGGTGACTTATGTGTTTTGAGTTTTAACAGTTATAATATTTGTATTTGTTTTTTTCTCTGTGTGTGTGTTTTTTGGTTATTATGACTTGTGTGTTTTGAGTTTTAATATTTATAATATTATATCACTTATAGTTGTAAAAACTGGCCAGCCTGGTGTCACGGGCCCCCCCTTACACCTGGCCGGTTCAACCGGGAACTGGTCACCAGTCCGGGCGGTTTTGAGACTGAAAACCTAGGGTGAGTTGGGCCGGCGTGAAAACGTCGACCTGGCTGGTTCGATCGGAAAATCGGGAACTGGCAGGGTTTGGAAGGTTTTCATGGTTTTTTTTGTTACCATAGAATTGCCAATTATTCCTTCATACTATGATTCAATTTTGCCTTTGAAAAACTATAATAAACTTAAAATAAGAGTAATATAAATAATTTAGTGATTTTATGTATTTTCTAAGCTTATATATATATTGTTATGCACTGCACTGAAGCAGAAAAATATAGGAAAATTATGTAAAGTTACATGTGAACTAAATGACGTATCAAACTAAATGAAATTTTGCCTTTGAAAAACTATAATAAGCTTAAAATAAGAATAATATAAATAATTTAGTGATTTTATGTATATTCTAAGCTTAATAATATATATGTTTTTTGTTATGCACTGCACTGAAGTAGAAAAATATGGGAAAATTTTGTAAAGTTTCATGTGAACTAAATGATGTATCGAAAAAGATGTATATAATCACAAAAATTGCTCAATAAATTTGAGGAATTTCATCTTTGTGTGCAATGGAAGGCTAAATATGTAGACTTTTTTCTTTAATTATATTATAGACATTACTCTTTTTGAACATGTTATTGTCTATGAAACATAGATTGTGTTTCTGTTTTTATTATGTATAAGATATATTATGTTTTGTTGACTTATTATATATGAGACATTATATGCAGATCGGTTTGACTCTGGTTCGACTTTAAATCCATGACCCGCTGCCTCTCCCAATTCGTTGGTTGGGCCGGTTTTTACAATCTTGATATCATCTTGCTAGTAGTCTAATAATAAAATTTATAATTTTTTCAATTATTTTTTATTTTTGCACCTCATGCACCTAGGATCCAGGGCCCCTTAGTGCCTTAGTGCGTCTTGCGCCTTTAATAACTATGCTTTCCAGCATTTATCCATGCATAAGCAATTGATATTGAGAAAGAATGTAAATAGTCAATAAGTTAGAAGAATTCTATGTTTCTTTCCTCTTGACATTTCAAAATTTCAAGACAGTTATGAAAATGTAATGAAGAGACTTGATTCTGAATTGAAATTATGAGATACCTTTTCTATCTCGGACATGCTTTAAGTGGGACTAACTTTGGCTTACGTAGTTACAGAAAATTGTCTAATTTACTTGATGCTTTAAATGCAATTTAAAGATTTGCTAATTTTAACGATCAATTTTTTGTTCATAGGGTGCAACATGGGGTCCAGATGGACGTATGATACTGATTGCTTTCTCTGGATCTGCAACATTGGGATCTATTCACTTTGCATCAAAGCCTCCATCTTTAGGTATGCAAGCTTGGTCTTTGACTTTTTCCATTTATTCATCATTCCTACCACAGAAAATAAGAGGTTGGAGAAATAACAAACTTGAAGAATGCCTTAGCTTAAATTTTATTCCGAAAATTGATGAAAGATGGTCTGAAGTCCTCAGAAAACTTTAATGCATTAGTCTAAAATTCCAAAATATTGTCTGTGAGAATGTGCAGGTTTATTTTGATTAGGCTTTCTTTAATTTTGGTAGTTGAGTATAATTAAGTAATAGTTAGTTTTGGACACAATGGAGTATGTTTATTTATTTCATTTTTATTATTCTTGTCCTATTTAACTTTGGAGCCGACAATATATTTTCATAAAAGAGTTCTCGTTTTTATGGTAACTTTTTGCAATTTCTGCTTGTGCCTATGGATTTTTTTTTTTTTTGTGTGACTAAATGCTTCAGTGGGAGAGAAAATTTAAATCTGGTGCCTTTGCATTTCTGAAATAATCATAAATGCCTTGATGGTTTGAAATAGTATAATACAGCTTTACTAGTTGTCAAGATGTACCTTCACAACAGCAGGGACATTATTATCATATTTTGTTGCCCCTTGCTTGGCATCCTTGTGAATGCAGGATGCTCAAAGTTGTATAAAAGTGTAGGAAATTGAAGATTTGAGAAATCAGGAAATAATCATAGAATATTTCCTTTTGTATTCCATGATTTTAGGGACTAGAGTCCTATATAAACATTAAAACTCTTTGTGATTAAATAAGTAAAACAAAGAGCTCTTCTACTCTCTATTTCCAACATGGTATCAGAGCTGGTTTACTAGCCTTTTTTTTTCCTGTCTGAAAATTCAGTCATCTAGGGTTTTAACACCCATCCAAATTAAGAGAGTTTTAACTCTCACCTCCTACATCAGAGGAAGCGACGGACGCTGACCAGTCCTCCAGTGAAGTTCTGTCAACCAGTAGAGGCAGCATGTGACCACACATGCCAAGACGAATTGAGCACTCTCCGATCTCATGCGCCGACGCGTGAGCTATCCCCTGGCCACTTTTTTCCAAGGTTCTTTGTCCTAGAATCTTTCTCATTTTTCTGACCTTGGCTAACTGTCTCTTGCATCTGTTCTTGCTGGTTGATTTTTCTTCTTAACAATGGCGACCAACAACCACTTGAAAATAGCTGCGACTGGTTCTACTAGTAGAGATTCAGCTGAATCAAGGGAAACCACTTCAAATATGAACTCTATCACATTCAACAGCTTGATAGAAGGAACCCGTAACTCTCTTCGATTGAATATCTACCGGCTCAACGGAAAAGATTATGGAGAATGGTCTCAAACGGTTTGTCTGATTTTGGAAAGCAAAAGGAAGCTTGGTTATCTGACAGGGGAAGTGAATAATCCTGCAGATTGAAGTCTAGCTCTCAAGACCTGGAAATCAGAGAATTCATTGATTATAGCATGGTTGGTGAATTCAATGGAACCTGCAACTGGCAAGCCATTTATGTTTTTGCCCACATCTAAGAATGTTTGGGAAGCAGTTAGAGGTACATATTTAGATATGAAACATTCTTCTTAGATGTTTGAATTAAAGTCTAAATTTTGGCATGCAAAGTAAGGTGATTGTGATGTAACCTCTTATTATAATGAGTTGATGACTTTGTGGCAAGAATTAGACTTGTGTTATGATGATGTCTTGGATTGCACTAATGATAGTGTCAGATTTATGAAGCGATAGGATAATGATCGTGTCTTCATGTTCTTGGTTGGACTAAATAAAGAGTTAGATGAGGTGCAGAGCAAAATTCTGGGAAATTCTGCCAATAATTTGTGAGGTTTTTTCAGAGGTTAGAAGAGAAGAAGCACGATAGAGTGTGATGTTAAAAAATAAATCTGTTTCCATCACCAGTCTCAAAATTCTCCTTGTTCCTTCGCTCAAAAAGATAATTGTTTACAAACTGCTCTTATCAATGTCAACTCAAATCATGCTTGTATAATTGATTTGGGAGCAACTAACCATATGACTGGATTGTCAAATCTTCTCTCTTCATATAGTCCCCGTGTAGGTAATCAAAAAATTAATATTGCAGATAATTCTCTTTTAGCCATTGCAGGAAAATATTCTATTGTAGTGTCTTCATCACTTACTCTTCATGATGTTCTTCATGCTTCCAAACTCGTAGTTTATTGTCTTTCAGTAAGCTAGTCCGTAATCAAAATTGTCAAGCTAATTTCTTTTCCAACTCACTGTGTTTTTCAGGATGTGACATCGGAGAGGATGATTAACAGTGCTAGACAAAGTAAAGGACTCTATTTCTTTGATAATGATTTTGAGTCGGGATGGCAAGTCCACTAAATAAGTACTTGTTTTGAATCTATTTTTATTTCGAATAATACTGTTATGTTATGACATTTTAGACTAGGCCATCCTAGTTTTAAATACTTAAAAAGTATTTGTTTCCTAAGTAATTAGGTAATAAAGGTCCTTTGTTTTATTGTGAAATATATGAATTTGCTAAACATCATCGTACTTTTTTTCCTTCACAACCATGCAAACCATCAAACCTTTCACTATGATTCACAGTGATGTTTGGGGTCCTAATAAGATTAGGACACCTTATGGTAAAAAATGGTTTATTACTTTTACTGATGATCATACTTGTCTTTGCTGGATATATATATTGAAAGAAAAATCAGAGGTGGAAAGAGTTTTTAAAAATTTCTACAATATGGTGCAAACTCAGTTTCAAACTAATATACAAGTTTTCAGAAGTAATAATGGAAAAAAATATTTTAACATGATCTTGGGAAATTTTTTTCTGGAAAAGGTATCATTCATCAAAGTTTATGCATTGATATACCTGAACAGAATGAAATTGCTAAAAGAAAAAATAAACATCTGTTAGAGGTGGTTCGTGCATTGTCTTTTGCTACTAAAGTTCCAAAGTACTTGTTGGGAGAGGTTGTTTTAACTGCAACATACTTAATAAATAGATTACCCTCCTAAGTTTTACAACATCAAATTCCTTTTTGAGTTTTCACATAATGTTATCCTCATGCTAGACTATCTGCAGATCTTCCTCTAAAAGTTTTTGGATGTACAACTTTTGTTCATGAACATAGGAAAATTGAAAAACTTGAACCTAGGGCTATAAAATGTGTGTTTATTGGTTGTTCCCCATATCAAAAGTGCTATAAATGCTTCAATCCAATATCAAATTTTTTTTTTTGTCACGATGGATGTCACTTTTTTTTAACAACCTTTTTTTAAGAAAATTCATCTTCAGGAGGAGACTTGTAAAGAAGATTCATTTGTTAACTCTTTTTCAGATGATTCTTTTATTTCCTAGGTAGTGCACCTACAACAAATGGCCAAGATTTATGTATTGAAATTGCTCTTACTACGAGCAATGTTTCTTCTAAGTCTATGCCTACATTTGAAAATCAAAATTGTGAACATTGTCTTTTGGAAACTGAAAATAGGAGTCTACTATAATGTCTGGAACATGTTAACATTAAAGAAACAAGCCTTAGATTCATAGGAGGTGACCAAACTTGGAAATGGATTGTCTATTCGAAGAAGAATCATAAGCAAATGAAAGACGAATTGGCTCTTCAGGATGACCATGGTTCTGAATTGACAAACCGAAAATCCAAATCTTGTATAGGTAATTCTCATTCTCTTTCTGAAACTTTTGATTTTGATGTTCCTATAGCCATTCGTAAAGGAGTTAGAACTTGTTCTAGATATCCTCTGTCCAAATTTGTGTCATACTCAAAATTTTCTCCATCTTTTGCTACTTTTACATCTAAGTTCTCCAGTGTAGAAATTCCTAGCAATGTACAGGAGACTCTAAAATTTCCAAAGTGGAAGGAAGCTGTAGGTGAAGTGATGAGAGCTCTTGAGAGGAACAATACTTGGAGTGTTGTGCCATTGCTAGCAAAGAAGACCATTGTTGGTTGTAAGTGGGTCATTGTGAAATACAACTTTGATGGTTCAGTAGAGAGATATAAGGTCCAATTGGTTGCTAAGGGATTTATCCAAACATATGGCATAAGTTATTATGAGATTTTTGCTCATGTTGCAAAACTGAACGCGGTAATAGTACTTTTATCTGTTGCTGCTAATCTAGATTGGCCTCTTACAACAATTAGATGTGAAAAATGTCTTCCTCAATGGAGACTAGGAGGAGGAAGTATACATGGATAGTCTACTGGGTAAATTTCACCAACGGTATTTCAACTATGTAAATTGTAACAATTAAGTACCTCAAAGATTATTTGTAATATAAAATTATCTCAAATTTTATTTTATAACTAAAATAATATTTGAAAAACTGAATTGTTACAATTTGCATAGTGGGGGTCTCTTTGGTGAAATTCACCCATAGTCCACTAGGTTTTGAAGAAAAATTGGCTCCAGAGTATGCAAACTAAAAGGTCACTATATGTTCTCAAATAGTCTCCAAGGACTTGGTTCGAAAAGTTCACACAATCTGTCAGAAAACAAGGATATTCTCAAGGACAAGCCGATCACACCTTGTTTTTCGAATTCTCCTTTGAAAGAAAGGTTGCTATGTTGATAGTTTATGTTGATGATATTTTTTTGATAGGTGATGATTTGGTTGAAATGGAAAGATTGAAGAAGAATATTACATTAGAATTTGAGATCAAGGACTTGGGAGCATTACGATATTTCTTTGAAATGAAAATTACTCGTTCAAGGAAGGGGATTTTTGTATCTCTATGTAAATATATCTTTGATCTCTTAAAAGAAACTAAGATGAGTGGTTGCAAACTGACCGATACTCTTATGGATCCTAATGTGAAGCTTTGGAAGAAGGGAAATGTTCTTGTTGATACTGGTTACTTGGCAAAGTAAAAAGCAATGTTTCTCGGAGCAGTGCAGAGGCTAAATTTAGAGCGATGACCCAAATAATTTGTGAGGTATTATGGATACATAGAATCCTCTAAAAGCTTAAGAAGATGGTATAATTTCCTTTGAAGCTGTACTATGATAATAAGGTTGCAATAAGTATAGCTCATAATCCTGTCTTGCATGATAGGACAAAACATATTAAGATTGATAGGTACTTTATAAAAGAAAAACTTGAAGCTGACATTATTTTAATAAGATCAGAGTAGAATAATGAGCAAAAAGGAAATATTCTCTGTATTGAACTATGGAGAAAAAGGGAAGAACAAAGTTCACAAGCATATTCGAGAGTGCTTGGAGCTCTCCATAGCCATAAAGACTGTTTGCAGAGAAAATAAGCATGCCTTTTCCTCTAACAAACTCTCAGCTATATACTCATTTCCTGAGATAGCAACCCAAGAAACCAAATCTCTATTCTACCCTTCAGCTAACAACTATACACAATAGCCAAAGGCAACAATTATTTATAATACTATAAGTTAAAAACAGCAACAGCCCAAACCAACTCAGCAGTGCAAAAAGAACCCATAAATAGCAATGCAAAGGAGGCAGAATCAGTACCTCCAATTCCTCTGGCTGTCCCTGTGGTTTTGGGTGCACACCAAGCAGGGCAGTTGGTTCCACTAACATTTCCAGATCTTCATTCAATTGAGGAGGCAGAATGGTGGAAGAAAATTGATTCCCTTTGGCGTGTTTGAGCTGTGAAATGTGAAACACCGGGTGTATGGCTGAAGTTGTTGGTAATTCCAGCCGATAAGCTACTTTTCCCACCTGTTCCAACACTGGATAAGGGCCATAGAAGCGGGCAGCAAGCTTATGGTTGTCTCTGCTAGCCAAGGATTCTACTTGTAGGGCTGTATCTTCAAAAACATACCCTTTCCCCCACTTCAAATTATTTATCCCTTGTGTGTAAATCTGCTTGTTTCTTCATCCGCTGCTGGGAGTGAAGAGGGTGCATTGTTAGCTCATCTAATAAGGCATCTCTCTCCATTAACAATTGGTCCATTGGTGACACAGCTGTGGAGTGCGCCTTGTAGCGGAGCAGCGGTGGGGGATCCCTTCCATACAATGCTTTGAAAGGAGTACAGCCAAGAGACATGTGATGGGAAGTGTTGTACTAGAACTCAGCCCAAAGCAGCCATTTCTGCCAGGACTTTGGTTTTTTGGAAGCAAAGCACCTTAAGTATGTTTCAAGACTTCTATTGACCACCTTGGACTGTCCATCCATTTGAGGGTGGTATACAGTACTTTGTTTGAGCAGTCCCTTGCAATCGGAACAATTCTTGCCAAAAGTGACTCAAGAATATTCTATCTCGGCCAGAAATGATAGAATTCGGGAAGCCATGGAGTTGAATCACCTCTTTGACAAACAGTTCAGCCACCACTTGAGCAGTAAAGTGGTGTTTCAAACACATAAAATGAACATATTAGGATATCCGGTTCACCATTACTGACATTCCACTTGACTTGGGCAGCCCCTCTATAAAATCTATGGTCACCTCATCCCACTCATGCGCTGGTAGAGGTATTGGTTGCAATAAACCAGCTGGAGAAGTAGTAAGACTCTTGTTCCTTTGACACACTTCACAAGTTGCCACCATCTGTGTTCATTCCCAGCCAAAATAATTCAGCCGCTATCCTTTTTGTCTTGGTCTCACCTGAATGGCCTCCAATGAGTGAAGAGTGGTATTCCTGAAAGACTAAAGGAATAAATGCTTAAGTGCGGGGAAGAACCAATCTGTCCCGATAGAATAAGAGATCATTTTGGACCATAAACCCTTCCCGTTGCACATGGCCACTGTCAATAACAAATCTTCCACTTTTGCAAAAACTCATCAGCTTGGATTTCTTCGAGTTTAGACCAGTCCCGCCAATTTGGAACTACAATGGTATTGCATTCTTTCAAATCCCCACGTCTCGATAAAGCATCGGCTACTTGATTAGTGCTGCCCGGTTTGTATTGTATTTCAAATTCATATTCCATCAACTTGCTTACTCACTTTTGATATTCATGTCCCACCACTCTTTGCTCAAGAAGATGCTTGAGGCTCTTTTGGTCCTTTTAACCACAAATTTCTGCCCCAATAAGTATGGCCTCCATTTTAGCACCGCCAACACAATGGCTATAAGTTCTTTCTCAGATAGATTTGAGGCAAGCTCGAACCCAAGAACGTGATTAAAGAAAGCTACTGGCTGCTGTTCCTGCATTAATACAGCCCCTACTGCATACCCAGAAGCATCAGTTTCAATAACGAAAGGTTTGGCAAAATCCAGCACAGCCAGAACCGGAATTGAAATCAAGGCTTCCTTAAGCGCCACAAAAGCTGCCTCGGCTGATTCTGACCACCCAAATCAGTCCTTTTTTAACTATTCAGTTAAGGGAAGTGCAATCTGTCCGTAGCCTCGCTCAAACTTCCTGTAATATCCCGACAGCCCAAAAATCCTTGCAACTCAGTAATCTCCATGGGGTGTGGCCTTTCCACCATTGCCTTAATTTTTTTTCCTGATCAACCGCAACTCCTTCATAGGAAACAATATGCCCCAAATAAGCAAGCTTGGTTTGGCCGAATTCACACTTCTTATGGTTAGCAACCAATCTGTTTTGCCGAAGCAACTCAAGCACTAGCTGCACATGCTCCATATGCTGCTCCTCCGAAATGCTTAGGATATCGTCAAAAAAGATAAGAGTACAAATTTTCTTAAGTACGACTTGCTTCATTAGTGCTTGGAATGTAGCCGAGCATTGGTGAGGCCGAAAATCATTAAGAATTCGTAGTGACTCATGCATTTGGAAAGCAGTTTTGTGCTCATCCCCCACCCGAATTCTAATCTAATGGTAACCAGACTTTAGGTCAAGTTTAGAAAAAAATCCAAGCACCTTTCAACTCGTCTAGCAGCTCATCAATTATGTGAATAGGGAAACGGTCAGGCACGATTTGCTTGTTCAGTGCCCTATAGTCGACACAAAAACGCCAACTCCCGTCTTTTTCTTAACTAAACAAACTGGGCTAGAATAGGGACTAGAGCTGTACCTAATGATACCCGAAACTAGCATCTCTTTAATCAGCTGCTCAATCTCTGCCTTTTACACTTGCAGATATTAGTATGGTTTTACATTCACTGGCTCAACCTTTTGCTTCAAGGTGATGGCATGTTCATGTCCTTTGATTGGTGGAAGACCTTGAAGATCTCAGAATGCATCAGGGTACTTTTGTAATAGCTCCTGCCAAGTATCGAGTGGAGATGAATCAACCCCCTTAGGCCCTTGAATAGCCCCAAGCTCCATCAGAAACCCCTACCCTTCTTTGCCGATGGCTTTCTTCATAGCTTTCAGTGAAATCAAATTCTTGCCTAAGGAAGGGTCACCTCGAAATAACCATCTGCTTGCCCATGTGGAAATTCATCACTTGTTCTTTCTAGTTAACAAAAGTACCTCCCAGCGATTTTAGCCACTGCATGCCCAGAATAATGGCTGTGCACCTAATTGGAAGGGCAAACAATCCTCAACGATGTCAAGACCTTGTGAGTGCAGCGACAACTCTTTGCAAATCCCCTTAGCTATGACATTAGCTCCATTTCCCAAGGAGTTGTCGTACTTAGTGGTTGTGGATAGGGGTAGTCAAAACTGTTCAATGAGCCTTAGAGAGAGGAAGTTGTGAGTTGCACTTGGATCTATTAACACCACTACTGACTGACCGATGGCTTTCCCTTTGAGCTTCATGGTCTTGGGATTAGTAAAACCCGTCACGGAATTAAGAGAGACCTCGATCTACGGGAGACCCTCAAGAACATCCAACTTGGCTTCCAAAGTTGCTTCTCGAAACTCTTCTTCAGATCAAACCACAAGGACACTCAATTCGCTCTTCTTGCAGTGGTGACCAGGGGAGAACTTGTCATAGCTGTAGAAAAGGCCCTTCTTGCAGTGGCATTGGAGCTCGACCTCAGTGAGCCTTCGAGCGGCGCTTGTCGCAGAGGAGTAACCCTTATTTTGTAGCATTTGAGAGTTTTGTGGAGGGCTCTCTTGTATCGGGCTCACTGCCTTAGTGGTGGCTTGAGAAGATCTAGCTCGCCCAAACATGCTTGGCCTAGCCCATTGCGTTTTTAGCTGACTGAGTTTCTCCTTAGCCCCTTGGGTCAGATCCATAGCTTGTCCAAGCCCACTTGGTCCCATCATCCTCACTTCAACTCTTAGCTCTGGTTTCAATCCTGTAACAAACTTACTCAGAAAAATCCTCTCTGATACCTCCTCTAATGGAGCCGCTATTGAAATAAACTTGTGTCTGTACTCTTGAATTGTTCCATCTTGTCGGAGGTCCATCCATTGATCATGGAGTGTGCCTTCTTTAGACCTTCGAAAATGACGGAGCAATAACCTCTTTATCTCATACCATGATGTGACCAAATTCCTCTTGGACTCCCATTGATACCACAACAGAGCATCATCTTTGAAGGCTACCACTGTTGCTTAGAATCGCTCATCGTCAATGTATTGTTGGATGTCAAAGAAGCGCTCTGCCTTCAAAAGCCATCCATTTGGGTTATCCCTATTAAACACCGGCAGCTCTAACTTTTGGTGCTTTCTCTTTGGCCACAAACCTAGTTCAAGCCTTCATTCATTGGCCAAAGGTGGGTGTAGCAGAGACTTGTTCCGGAGGTGGTATTGATCCTTCTTTCTCCTTCCCAATTGTCGATGCTTCCTTAGAGGACTCCTGCAGCATTTTCAGAAGTTGCTCCAATTTGGAAGATAGCCCCTCACTGGTGCTTTCTAAGGCCTCAATGCGAGAGACTATGTTTTACCCAAGTTCTTTTTCGCCATTGTTTAGAAGGTTCTGATACCAAATGATAAGATCGGAGTAGAATAATGAGCAAAAAGGAAATATTCTATGTATTGAACTAATGAGAAAAAGAGATGAACAAAGTTCACAAGCATATTTGAGAGTGCTTGGAGCTCTCCATAGCCATAAAGACTGTTTACAGAGAAAATAAGCATGCCTTTTCCTCCAACAAACTCTCAGCTATATACTCATTACTCGAGATGACAACCCAAGAAACCAAATATCTATTCTACCCTTCAGCTAACAACTATTCACAATAACCAAAGGCAACAATTATTTATAATACTATAAGTTAAAAACAGCAACAGCTCAAACCAACTCAGCAGTGCAAAAAGAACCCATAAACAGCAATGCAAAGGAGCCCATCACTGTCTAACCAGCCTTTTAGCATAGGTATAATGGACTTGGAGCTTATTATATTTGCTTACCATTTGTTTCTTCTAGTCAACAAACGGCAGACATCTTGACCAAGGGACTTACTAGGCATCACTTTGAGCATCTAATAAGCAAGTTGGATATGATTGACATCTATGCACCAACTTGAAGGGGGGTGTAGGAAATATAAGATTTGAAAATGCAGGAAATAATCACAGAAATCAGGAAATAATCATAGAATATTTCCTTTTGTATTCCATGATTTTAGAGACTAGAGTCCTATATAAAACCTCTTTTGTTCTTTTTGTATTCCATGATTTTAGGGACTAGAGTCCTATATAAACCATGTAACTCTTTGTGATTAAATAAGAAAAACAGAGAGCTCTTTTACTCTCTATTTCCAATAAAAAGAAAAAAATTTCAAGACCTCTTAGAATACATAGTCAAACATTTTATTCTGTCTTGAACCAACCAAAGAAAGTCCACAGTAGAAGAGAAAAGGTGTTAGGATTAAGGACCATAGTGAGAGAGGGAATGGGATTGAGAGAGAGAGATTGTGATATGAGAAGCATGATTAAATAGTCTAATTTTTGTATTGACTGTAAGAAAAATTTCTGTTGATAACAAAAATGGATGGAGTACCAAACACTATCCTGAATCTTGTTTGAATCAAGCAGCTTATGCATCATGTTGCATGGCTGAGATAAATGTTTGAAGAAAATGAAGAGTTAGCAATCTCAAGTATATTTGACAGGATTAAATCATTCCCTTCTCTTGTTCTGTTTAGCTTTAACTCTTAAAAGGCTAAAAATCCTGCAGCCAGAGAAGTTATGCAGTTAGATTTTAAGATAGTAATCTAAACGTGTGTTCTGAAAGTATGACCTGATTTATACAGAATGGAAAAGGAAGGTTCAGATACTATTTATAAAGATTCTCATTAAGAGAGTTCTCATCCAAACAGGGTCTTCCTCAAAAAGGATTCCATTTTTGTCCTTGAAAATATATTTATGAGAACAGATGAAGGAAACTGTTATGATCCCATCCAGGGCACTTATTAGAGCAGAAAGGGCAGACAAGGAAAAGAAATACTAGGTGGCACTAGTTAGTTATGCTGAGCTTTTAGGTGGGCAGAGTTTGTTATACCTTGGGAGTGGGAAAATTCTGGGAATAAAAGGGGGCAGAGTTTAGTGACTTGGGCATAGAAAATCTAGTGTAAAAAGGATTGTGGAGAGAACAGCTCTCGAATTCTCCTTGGTTATTGTCCCTGTTCATCTTGTAACTAGAGTTTCTTTTGTATTTTCAATACTACTATAATACATTTGAGGCATTTTGGCTATTGTTCTGTGTGTCTTGCTACTGTGATTTGCAGGGGAAGATATTGGTACCTAACAGAAACCTGACTGGAAAATGAATTTGTCTGCTAGTACTACGATATGCTGTTAGGGGTTTCAATTATCTAGTCCCTGATATGATTGGTTTTCTGTGTATGCATGAATTTTGTTGTTTTGTATGCTTATAGATGGCATTCGTTTCCTAATTCCTGCAGATGCTCACCTACTGCCAGTTGATTTGCCTGAGATAATATCATTGACAGGCAGGTATAGTTAATATTCTTTTCATGGAATGATATAGTTTTTCCTTCATACGATAATTCAGATAGTATTACCGAGGAAGTAGATATTTGGGTGGTTCCTGAGATTTTGTACAGATTTTATTTTTATGTTGTTTTATTTATTTTATTTTAATGGATTGCTCACTATGGATTGACATTATCTTTCCATGTTTACTAGTTTTCACTCTTAATTTCCCTTGTTCTCGCTTTGTGAATAATTGGGTTCTATCAATTTCCCTTGAGAGTGAAAACCAGTAAACACAAAGAAAGACCAAAGGAAATTCTCTATATTAAACTGCAAGAAAACATTCTCAGGCATTCGAGAGGCCTGGATCTCTCCAACTTGAACCAAAATACAATCAGAATACCTCTCCAACTTACCCTTTGTATACTCAAGGTAGTCAAAGGCACACTCAAGGTGATACAGTCTTTTATCGTCTGAGGCGCAAAAAAAGTGTGTGCCTGAGCGAAGTAAGGCACAAATTTCTAAAAAATTGTTATATATATATATATGAGAAAATATCATCATAAAATCCTAAGCATAATAGGTGTCAAGTTTCAATAAAAAACTAAAAGGTTTGTACGATGAAATCTTAAATCTTATTGTGGTAAAAAAACCAAAAATAATATATTTCAACAAAAAACTATCTTAAAACTTATCATATTTCATTAATAAAGTCCTAAAACCCATCTCTAGAATCTCCATTCAACTCTTCATCATTAACATGTTAATGACAGAAGGTGGCACGCTGGCAATAGCTATACTTTTTTAAAGAATAAAAAAAATGGACATTCTCACTACTGGAATGAGGTGATGACAGTTGTTTGGTCTATTGTTTAAAATATAAAAAAAACCCTAAGAGAGTCCTAATATAACTCAAATTACAACTTAGGAAGCTTAAAATCTGACTTTGACTATAATTCCCTTTAAATTAAAAAAAGAAAAGGTTGTTGGGACTATCTGAACATGAAACAGATTAGGGTTAGAGAGATTTCCACGAGGCGCAAAAAGCGAACAATCAGAGGGGCGCATCAGGCGTGTGCCTGACTAAAGGTGCCTCGCCTGGCATGTCCAAAGGAGTTGGGGGCTGCTAGCACCTCGCCTGTGCCCCTAGGCGAGCGCCCCTTGCTCCTTTAACAACACTGTGTATACTTACAATTGTGTCGGGCGCGTGCTGACTGAAGGCGCCTTGCCTGACATGTCCAAAGGTGCTGGGGCTGCTAGCGCCTCGCCTGTGTGCCTAGGCGAGCTCCCCTTGTGCCTTTGACAACACTGTGTACACTTACAATACCCTTCCCTTTGCAACAAACTCAACAACCATTCCCTATACTACCCTTGTTATAGACTCGAGAGCATTCTATAATATTCTAGAATAGAACCATATAGAATAGGGGCTTATCAATAATTTCCCCCCTAAGGGGCACCTTGTCCTCAAGGTGAAAGATTTCTGAAAATGGAGCTTTGACTGGCTGCAAATTACCATAAGGAAGTCTGTCATCCACTGTATTTCTTTGTTGCTGCTCAACCACAGACCATTTCCCAAACAAGTCTGGAAGACCCACTGTCTGAGTCACCTAGCCCATTTGACCAAACCCAAAAGTTACAAGTAGTCCGCTGTTGTCATAGTTCACTGCAACAATGTCTTCAGTGTCACTTGTGTCATCAACAAGATAAGCAACTCTTCTTCCAACCTAATTAAACAAGGTGATTAATGGCATTGACATTACAACCTCAATAGTCTGCAGCTTGTTAAACTCATGTGATAGCACATCAAGCCTGTTTCCTGAAGAGAGAACATCAATTGTTAAAGAATGATCAAAGTGTTTCATCCCTCCTTGGTTGTCATTGAATTTCTCATTTCCAAGATATTGTATGGACTGAAGGGCCAGATTGAACACTTCTGCAAAGATCAAACTCTTGGCTTCAATTTCATTTTTATTTGCAGAAAATTCTCCTAGTTGGCTGCCAAAATCGCACCAGCATAGGAGTTTCACAATTATGGCCAACTTTTGAAATAGCCATTCGTGAAGTACCACAACAAACATAATCCATCCCAAGACCAGAATTAATTATTCCTCCATGAACAAATCTCAGACCAGCAAGCTTAAAGTTTTCATAGTGCGCTAGAACAATGGACTTCTATAAGCAAATGCTATGTTGAGGAATTTTATCTAACAGGTTGTGAGCATAGCAAAAGTTTATGCTATTAATATCGAACCTGATAGTCTTAGTTGCAGAAAGGGGTCCATGAGATAAGAGATGGGTTTTCTTACCTATTTTCTTTAGCAAATTTGGCATCATAAACCTTCAATGAGTTAGACTGACCTTGGCCACTTGTTATTAGACCGTGGATAACTTTGGAAAGCTTTGAAATAGAGATGGGTGTCTTCCACTAATACAAGCCCACCACCATCTCGTGCTCCCTAGTAGAAACTCGGCTGACTTTTCTTTTGGTAATCGCTACCATGGCCCCAAACCAAATCTCTACCTTTGTGTAGACATTGACTTCTCTAATGAGCAGCATCTTAGTCCCCACATCCCAAAATAAAGCAGTAGTTATCCTAGAAATTTCATTTGGACGTGAAACTCTCCTCAATATACCAACATTGTGCTTTTGCAGTACCTCGGTGATGTATCTTGTAAGTCTGTAGCTGTCGGTAGCAGCTCTCTAACTTCACTCTTTCCCGTTGCGCAAGTGGCTCTCGAGTTTGTTGTCCTGGTTCATGCCAACCTTCTCCTACGAGGTCTTCACCTTCCCCATCGATGTCTTGCTTCTCATCGATTAGATTTTCTGGTGTTAGGTGACCTTCCAACTTTGAAATGAGAGGAATAGAAGTTTTAGATGGCTTAAGGAGAAGATATGGCTGTTTGGGTTTGGTGGTGGCAAATTGGGCTGCATCCAATTTCTCCCAAGCCTGTTGGGCTATAATCTTAGCCTTGCCTGGCCTAGCAAAGCAGACCCCTTTTTCCCTACTTCAACCTTGTTATCTGGTTTTAGTTCAGTCCCCGCTTGGCTCAGAGTGTACTTCAAAGCTTCATCCACGGTCTTGGGTGGTTTTGGGCACAAATAGAGACTAGTTTTCTGCTCCACCTCCATTGCTCTAGTTTCTTAATATTTCCTTAGTTGCTCATCATTCTTCTCAATAATCTCTGCCAATGGGTCATTTTTTATTTTAATTTGCTATTGGGGTTCTTGCACTGCTCTTCCTTGTCGCAGCTCCACCCACTGTTCATGGTGGTATTCCACCTTACTAGCATGGAATCCCATCAACAACAGCCGGTGCATCTCCGTCCAAGTTAGGATCGACTGTATTTTATACTGTTTCTCATACCACATTTTTGCATCCCCCTCAAATGCTTCTACTGCCGCTTCGATCTTCTCAGCATTGTTGAGCTGATGCTCGTCAAAGAGCTGTTCCACCTTCAACAGCCACCCAGGTTGACTCCAGCTAAAATGGGTAGCTCAAGCTTCCAGTCCCTAATCCAAAATTTGCCAAGAATACTTCTCCATGGTTGACCTGCTCTAATACCAAATGATAAACCCAATTATTCACAAAGCACGAACAAGGGCAATTAAGAGTTAAAACATATAAACACAAAGAAAGACCAAAAGAAATTCTCTATATTAAACTGGAAGAAAACCTTCTCAAGCATTCGAGAGGCCTAAATCTCTCCCTAAAAGTCACTTGGACCAAAATACAATCAAAATACCTCTCTAATTGACCCTTACCCCTTTTAATACTTACAATACCCGTCCCTTTGCAACTAACTCAGCAACCATTCCCTATACTACCCCTGTAACAGACTCAAGAGCATTCTCTAATATTCTAGAATAGGGGTGTTGGAAAAGGATAAATACTTCTTTTCTATATTTCTTAAATCATTATAAAGAAATATACAAGTTTATATAGAAGTTCTATCCTAGAATCAAGGAATAAAAAAGGAAGAAAATAAAAAGAGAAAGTATTCTAAATAGGAAATAAATCACAGAGGAAATATTCTAAATTTTCTACACTCCCCCTCAAGTTGGTGCATAGATATCAATCATGCCCAACTTGTTTATAAGATGCACAAAATTATGCCTTGGAAGCCCCTTGGATAAGATGTCTCTTGCCTGTTGACTAGACGGAACAAATGGTAGACAAATAGTTCCAGCTTCAAGTTTTTCTTTGATAAAGTGCCGATCAATTTCAATATGCTTTGTCCTATCGTGCTGGACAAGATTATGAGCTATGTTTATTGCAACTTTATTATCACAATACAACTTCAGAGGAATTTCCACCTTCTTCTTAAGCTCATCGAGAATTCTTTGTAACTATAGTACCTCAAATTCCTTGAGTCATCGCTCTAAATTTAGCTTCTGCACTACTTCGGGCAACAACACTTTGTTTTTTACTTCATCAAGTAACCAAGTTCCCTCAAACAAAAGTGCAATACCCCTAAGTGGATCTCTTATCAGTTATTGAGCTAGCCCAATCCGCATCTGTAAATACTTCAATACTCCTTTGATTAGTCTTCTTAAAAAACAAACCTTTTCTAGGAGTAGATTTTAAATATCTCAGAATTCGGTATACTGCCTCAAGATGTTCTTCATAAGGTGCATACATAAATTGACTCACAACACTGACTGAAAAAACAATATTTGGTCGAGTATGAGACAAGTAGATCAATTTTCCAACTAATTCTGGTATCTATTAGTATCAATAGGAACACTTCCTTTTGCCCTTCCTTTTTCTCTAAGTTTCACATTAAGATCCATAGGAGTTTCAACAAGTCTACAACCACTTATCACAGTCTCTTTTAGGAAATCAAGGATGTATTTACGTTGAGATACCACAATTCCTTTCTTTGAACAGGCAATTTCCATTCCAAGAAAATATCTTAAAGCTCCCAAATCTTTGATCTCAAATTCTAATGCAAGGCTTTTCTTCAATCTTTTCATTTCAACCACATCATCACTCTTGGCAATAATATCATCAACATAGACTATTAACACGACAACTTTTACTTCA
The DNA here is from genome assembly GCA_949630135.1 of Balakata baccata. Classification (NCBI taxonomy): domain Eukaryota; kingdom Viridiplantae; phylum Streptophyta; class Magnoliopsida; order Malpighiales; family Euphorbiaceae; genus Balakata; species Balakata baccata. The sequence goes on along the minus strand of CATIWF010015849.1, from coordinate 2,497 downwards.
GAAGAGAATTTGAAAAACAAGGTATGGTCGGCTTGTCCTTGGGAATAGCCTTGTTTTTTTACAGATTGTGTGAACTTTTCAAACCAAGCTCTTGGGGATTGTTTGAGACTGTATAGTGATCTCTTTAATTTACTCACTTTGGAACCAAATTTCTCTTCAAAGCCCGGTGGACATGTACACTTCTTCATCCAAGTCTCTGTTTAGAAATGCATTTTTCACATCTAATTGCTGCAAAGACCAATCCAAATTATTAGCAATAGATAAAAGTACCCTTACCGTGTTCAATTTTGCAACAAGAGCAAAAGTTTCAGAGTAATCTATGCCATATGTCTGGGTGAATCTCTTAGTTACTAATCAAGTCTTGTATCTCTACTGAACCATCAGAGTTATTTCACAGTGAAGACCCATTTACAACCTACAATTGTCTTCCCTACTGATAATGCCACGACACTCCAAGTACTGTTCTTCTTAAGAGCTCTCATCTCTTCAAGTATTGCTTCCTTCCACTTTGGAATTTCTAGAGCTTCCTGTACTTTGCTAGGAATTTCAACACTAGACAATTTAGATGTAAACGCAACAAGAGATGGAGATAAATTTGAGTATGACACAAATTTAGATAAGGGATATCTAGTATAGGATCTGACTCTTTTGCGAAGAGCTATAGGGATACCAAAATTAGAAGTTTCAGGAAGAGAATGGAAATTACCTGCACTGGATTCAAATTGTTGATTTGTACTTAGTTTGGATTCATGACTGTGCTGAAGAGCCAATTCGTTTTTCCCTTGCTTATGGTTCCTCAAGTAAACAATCCCTTTCCAAGTTTGGTCTCCTTCTGTGAATCTATTGCTTGTTATTATAGTATTATCATGTTGTGACACTGTAGTAGGTTGTCCTTTGCTTTCATTTTCCAATGATCATTGTATTTTCCAATGATTGTCACAATGATCGTTGTATTTTCCAATAATCGTTATATTATAGTATTATCATGTTGTGACACTAGTATTTTCCAATGATCCTTGTTCAAAAATTTGATTTTCAGATCAATTGTAGGACCATCACTCATAGTAAGAGGAGTTTCAACACTACTTTTGGCCATTTATTGTTGGTGCATTGGACACAGGATCTTGCGAAACAACCACATCATTTGAAAAAAAGATATCATCACAAGAGTTGACAAAAGAATCTTCTTACAAGTCTCCTCTTGAAGATGAATATCCTTAAAAAACGGTTGTTTTTCAAAAAATGTGACGTCTATTCTGAAAATTTTTTTTTTTGATACTGGATCAAAATATTTATAACCTTTTTAATGTGGAGAATAACCAATGAAAACACATTTTATAGTTCTAGGTTCGAGTTTGCCAATTTTCATATGTTTATGGACAAAAGTTGTGCATCCAAAAACTTTTAGAGGGAGATCTGCAGAAAGTCTGACATGAGGAAAGATATTGTGAACAGTTGGAAAGGAGTTTGGTATTGCAAAACTTTGGAAGACATTTTATTTATCAAGTATGATGCAGTTAAAACAGCTTCTCCCCACAAATACTTGGAAACTTTAGCAGTAAAAAGTAATGCGTGAGTCATCTCCAATAAATGTTTATTTTTCCTTTCAGCAACTTCATTCTATTGAGGTGTATCAATGCAAGAAATGTGATGAATGATCCTTTTTCCAGAAAAAAATTTTCCAATATCATATTGAAATATTATTTTCCATTATCACTTCTGAAAATTTGTATATTGGTTTGAAAACCTTTTTAACTTCTGATTTTTCTTTCAATAGAAATACCCAATAAAGTCGAGTATGATCATCAATAAAAGTAACAAATCATTTCTTACCAGATGGTGTACTTATCTTGTTTGGATCCCAAATATCACTGTGAATCATAGTGAATGGTTTTGATGGTTTGTATGGTTGTGAAGGAAAAAAAAGGGCGATAATGTTTTGCAAACTCACATATTTCACAATGAAACAAGGATGAATATTTATTATCAAATAACTTTGGAAACAAATGTTTTAAATATCTAAAACTAGGATGACTTAATCTAAAATGCCGTAACATAACATCTTTATTAGCAACAGAAATAGATTCGAAACATATACTTATTTGGTGGGATTGTCGCCCCGATTCAGAACCATCCTAAAAAAAATAAAGTTCTTCACTCTATCTAGCACTACCAATCATCCTCCCCGAGGTTGAATCTTGAAACATATAGTGAGTTGAGTAAATTAGCTTGACAATTTTGATCACGAACTACATGAAGAACATCATGAAGAGTAAGAGATGGGGACACTATAATGGAACCTTTTCCTACAATGGTTGAAAGAGAGTCGTCTGCAATTTTAATTTTTTGATTTCTTGCACAAGAACTATATGAAGAAAAAAGGCTTGACAATCCAGTCATATGATCAGTTGCACCTGAATCAATGATCCAAGCATGATTAGAATTGACACTAATAAGAGCAGTTTGCAAATACTTACCTTTTTGAGCTAAGAAACAA